>CAUYQG010028794.1:0-17135 GCA_963574415.1 Tarsius wallacei
AGCGCGCGCCTGTAGTTCCAGCTACTTGGAAGGCTGAGGCGGAAGGATCGCCGGAGCCCAGCAGGTCGAGGCTGCGGTGGCCGGGAGCGGCCACTGCACTCCAGTCTGGGCAACAGTGAGACTCCAACTCAAAAAAAAAAAAAGAAAAGAAAAGAAAAATGGCCCTTGATGCTCAAAAGGTTGGGGACCACTCCTCTACGGGACATTATGTAAATGTAGATCTCAGGTACTCAGCCATCATTGCTTCCATCTTTCAAGGGCCAAATTTCCTCCAGTTCCTTTATTCATTTTGTTTATTTGTCTTATCCTCTCAAAAGTTTATCGTTGTTTTTGGCTGAAGTGGTAGTTCCATTATTGTAAAGCAAACAAAGACAGAATCCTCTTGGTAGGCTTTTTAATCACTTAGTATGCACTCATTTAACTACTCCATGCTCATCGGGCAACAATATGAACATAAAACACTTTACTTAATTTTATATGCACACAATGTGATCCATTATATCTTATTTCTTTATCCCCCACATTTCTGCTATTACCATCATAAAGGATTGTGAAGTTCTCCATTAGAAGGAGATACTTAAGTAACACAGGGGAAATGTGTGCTAATTAAGCTGAAAGATAACTAATGTTAGCTTGCTAAGTTTTTCTATAATGAAAAGTAATAAGTGGCACTATAGTTTAAGACACAATTTTCTGGTAAATTGTCTTAGCATGGTTCAGCATTTTCTAGTCTGACCAACTGTGAGATACTAGGCAGCCTGCGAATTTGTTCATCACTATTTAGACTTTGATGAATTCTCTGAAGTAATATCACCTTATAGTAATTTCTGAGCTACTTATGGTGACCTCCTTTGGTAACAGCCTATGATTGACATATAGTCCTTTGTTTTCACTTTACAATTCTTACAGACAATCTTCTGTACTTTCATACAAGCTCTCAAGCTTGGACTTGTTATTATGAATTTTTCAAAGTCAAAATAAATAGGGAATAGCTAGTAGTCATAGAAATGACTTATTTTTAACTTTTTTGTTTTTAACAAGGGACCCTTCTTGTGCTGTTGGAAATAATCTTCTAACTTTCACACCGTTTTTGGCCACGATTTTCATTCCATTTAAAAACTTATGGCATTGGGATTGGTGGAAATAAGGTGTCCATCAAGGCTACTCCACAAACTTAACTTGGGTCTACACACTCTACACTGAATGAACATTAGAAGATGGAGTTCTGTGTGCTTACTAATATATGACTTCAGTGGTCTCTGGTTTCTTTTGTATAAAATAAGAAAGTTGAATTTTGTGGTATGGCATTTCCTGTCCATTTTAATATTCAGCATTTCCTCAGTATTCATGGCCAATCCAATCAAATAATTTGCAGGTTTTCCTGAGTCTAGTATTTTCTTAAATGGAATACATAGCTTTATTCAGTCCTGTGAGAACAGATATACACCCTCAGCAAATATTCAAGGCTTTGACTTTTTCTATGAGTTGCAAGGTAAAAATAAATTTGAGAACTGTCATTAAACGGAAAACATTTTTTACTTTTCATTCTTGAAATTAGCCAATATCTTACAGAATCACTGAAGGCATAACATTATTTATAATATTTGGAGGCAAGATATGTCACATTCCTTTAGCTGTTTACAGCAAGTCACATCTTCTCCAAGGCTCACTCAGTCTTCCACATTCACACCAAGAGTATCTTATATTTTTATGCTCTAAAAATCTAGAGAAGGATCCAAGTCCCAATTTAAATAATCACTTTCTTATGCTATTGATGGCCATCTTTTGTTTTCTGGGAAGCCTCAAACTGCCCTCCTTGGTGTCTACTTATCTGGTCCTAATTAAGCCCTCCACAAAAATTTCCTCACCCAGGGACCTCATCATTAAACACTCCTGGCTAGCATTCATCCCTGCAGTCTTGCTAGTGTCTGGGGAAACTGAGGCAACCTTCATCCTCAGTCACTTTTAGTTTACCAGTTCAGCATACTTCTCTCTGTTTCTTCCTCATCCCACATACTCGATGTGAAAATCTAAAATAATTGTCTTCAATGGACCTTTGAAAAAAAAGAATGCTGGTCTCAAATTCTCGTTAAAAAGTACTTCCCGGCCTAGCTCGGTGGCTCAGCCTGTAATCCCGCGCTTTGGGAGGCCAAGGTGAGTGGATTGCATGAGCCCGCGGGTTCCAGACCCGCCTGGGCAACTTGGCGAGACCTCATCTCTACAATAAATCAAAAATTAGCCAGACGTGGTAGCGCGTGCCTGTAGTTCTGGCTCCTTGGAAGGCTGAGGCGGAAAGATCGCCGGAGCCCAGCAGGTCGAGGCTGCGGTGGCCGGGAGCGGCCACTGTACTCCAGTCTGGGCGACAGAGTGAGAGTCCAACTCAACAAAAAAAAAAAAAAGAAAAAAAAGTACTTCCCCCTAAATAAATGACGTTGTTACACATGAAAATAATTATATTGCTTGTTTTTGAAGTTTGGGCAGGGCAGGAATAGAAATATAACATTATGTCCTTTCTTCCCTTCGTCATTTGAACAGCACATACTGTATAATCTGTCTCGACTCTCACCAAGGAATATCTTTACTGTTCCAATGGTTGGCCCCTGTACCCTATCCTGTCTGATTTACCTCCATAGAATTTGTTATGTTGGAGTATTTGCCCAATAATAATCTTTGTCTTGAGAGTAATTGATCATTCATTAAATTCTAAAATCTAGCCTCTTTCCTGGCCCGATAAGCTGTTCATCAATATTTCTTGAAGGACTTTTTCACAAGCCAATCAACCAATCAACCAATTGATAGGAGATGCTGACAGAGGAAGTCGTGGCAGGGAGTTCTACCAGAAAATAGTCCTGTCTCTACTGCCGGTGTTTCTCAAGGCCTCACCTTAAACTCTTACCCTGTAGCCCAGACTCTCAGCATTTCTTCCTGCAAAACCACAGGCTGCAGGAAGGGAGAAGAGTGATTCCTCATTTCCTCAGAAGCAGAAGAAGACAACTTGGAGACATGTAAAAAACAGAAGAGCGTAACTGCTCACCGAAAGATGATGAATCTAGTATATAACATCATGCCACAGGGCATCCATGAGTTGCTTCGAGACTAATCAGAATTTTCTGTAATACATTTCTATTTTTAGCACATTTTAAATTCCCCTTTAGAACAAAACACGATTATGTTTTTGTGTCTATCTTTAATTTTGTACCAGTACAACTGTGTGGCATTGGAGCATTGTGGACATGATAGAAATGAGACATATTTTCCAAGTAATGATTATGCTTAGAATGGCATGCCTGCCAGTACTTATGGTAGAGGCTTGTAGTGTGTAAAAGATGGACAGAAACTAGTCAAAGAATTAGATTGATCAGAGATGACAGTATACTGCAGTGTCAAAAAAGAAAAATACCAGATATGCTCATCCGTTTTGCAACGCTATCAAGGACCTAAGGCTGAGTGTTTTATACGAAAGAGGTTTATTTGGTTCGTGGTTCTGCATGGTGTCAGTATCTGCTTCTGATGAGGTTTCAGGTAGCCTATGCTCATGGCAAAAGGCAAAGTGGGAGTGGCCGTCTCACATGGCCAGAGCGGAAGCAAGAGCGAGAAGAGAGTGCCAGGCTTCTTCAAACAGTCAGCTCTTGCGTGAACAGACAGAGTGAGAACTCATTCTGCGGGTGTCCACCCAGCCACTCCGGAGGCAGCCGCCCACCCAAACACTTCCCACAGACCCCAAGCAAGATGTGTACAGTGGTAGGTCTGGGGTATTGGAGACAGAGGCCCTCAGATGCTCTGTTCAAAATGTTCCCCCACCTATGTGCTTTCCTTTTAACTCTGGATTTCAAACAGGTTTAAACCAGACTTGAAGCATGGTGACAAGTCCCTTACCTCTTGCTCATGAGCATACATGGAGTAATATTTTCAGGTATTTTATGGATGAAATTCTTCTTATATAGCTACAGTCATACTGCTCCCAATTGTGTGCCGTACACAAACGAATGACTGCAATTTTACTTGCATTACTTCTTTGCACTCAGTTCAATTTGTCACATATAAACTTATCACCTGGAGACAAATAAGAACTCAAGACATAACCACTTGGATAGATGCTTCTCCACCTCACTTGCTCTATGATAAGAAAGTTTGTTTGGATTACCCACAGAGAAAAACCAACTTAGCCACAGGCTTAGTTTGCCCTGTCTTCCTTACCATCACTCTAGATATTGGTATTTGGCTGATATTTGGTCTCCTTAATCTTGGCTGGGCATGCAGTGGCTATTTTTTATTTTTCATCATGATCTTCTGTCCCCAGGAGGTGTGAGTCACTTTGGGTAATTGAACTTGCAAAGCACTGAATCATTCCTCTCTCCGTGGGTTGATCAGATACTGGGACTGATAATCAGTGGTAATAAATACAATTATATGCTCATTTAACACGTTGTTAATCCTTAGTATTTAAAATTAGATTTTCATGTTCTCACTCATAGGCAGACCTTGAACAATGATCATAATATTATCAGAAAGGCATTGGCAGTAGTGGGAAACTGCCAGGGGAGTGGGAGTGGGATTGGCAGTTGAGGGAAACTGCCAGGGGAGGGAGGAGGGGCACACCTCATCAACAAGGGCACCTTCATAATGAACATTTGTATACCTAACCCTGAATTGTACCCCACACCTTTACAATAAAATTAAAAATAATAAAAATAATAAAGATAAAATTAGATTTTCAAGCCTTTATCTCCCTTTCTCTACTTCTGTTCTTTTGAAACATTATGTAAGAGCCAATGTATATGTATGTAGGTACGTATGTGTGCATGTTTGCATGAATATGTATGCATGTTTGTGAGTCTGTGTAAATGGGGGAACAAGGTGGAACCGTGTTCTTCACCTGGATGTATTCCTTGGAATGATCCTGGCAGAAGTCTTTTCAATGTGTGAGAAAAGTCACACTACAGGTAAACTTTAATATTATGAACCACGGCACTCATCAGTATTGTATTGTCTCCTTTGCTTTCCGAGAACTGAGCTATTTCCTTCCCACTGCATAATGCTGTGTATATGAGCTCAAAACCAGTTTGTTAAATTGAAAATACTTACCCTGGACACAGAATATTACAATTTTGAGAGGCATCTAAGTACATTTCATTTTGTTATCTTTTTTCAGCAAATGTTTGGATAGGTTAAACAACGAGTTGTTTTCTGGAAACGATCTTAAAAATGAGAAATCAGATGATTTGGGCTGGCAACAGATTTTCTGGAAACTAAGGCAGTTTTTGAGAGCCTTTCTTCAAAGCCTTTGTCAAAGCCTTGGTAGACGGCAGCTGGCCTTTGAAAATCCACTATCTGAAGCGTGTTGAAAACTCACAGGCACCTGTGGGCACCGACGATTTTTCTGCAATGTGAATTACCGGGGACAGAAATTCTAGCATTTCTTAGTGCTGGAATTTTCAAAAAAGGAAGCTCCCTTTGACCAGGAGCACACAGGGTCGGCACTTTCTTCGAGTCCCATGTTTTAGGGACCATGTCACTGACGTAAAAGTATTTAGGTGGAGAAAGGTCCTCTCAAAAAAGGAAGAGATTTTGATAGCTTAACTGCTGTAGATTTTGCACTGTGTATGCTTTAGTATGACAGGTTTGCACTGAAAAAAGTTACCATATTACTTGAAATGGCTATATTTTACTCAGAGTTAAAATATCTGTGGTTTTTGATCTAACATAACTCAGAGCTAGACGCTTGGGGAAATGTCTTCAACACTTTCATAAGAATAAGAAAAACCAGGTTTTGACAGATACACTGACAGAATATAAAAAGGACCCTGAAGGAGCCACAGTTTTGACAGGTTTTTATGGGGGGTAGAGAGGGTCAGAAATGTGAAGGGTTTGTGAAAACCAAATTCTTACCTCCTCATCTCTAGCCTCTGAGCAGGGCCGGGTGTAATCCATGAGACTGGTGTATTTCAGGCCAAGAGTAGACTCAGTAAAGTCCAAGGTTCCCACTCTGAGAGTATATAAAAAGCAGAGACAAGAAAAGACTTAACCACACACATATTGTAACACAGAGTTCTCATGAATATTGGAGTGGCTTCTTTTTTTAAGAAAATAATGTTATTTGATATTTGAAAACATTTTGAAGCAACAGAATGTTATGATATTAAGATACATGCTTCCCACCTCCCAGGCAGCTAAAGAAATAAATGTTCGATTGTACATGTAGTATTCCAGATTTTGTTCTTTACCATATTAACACATTTCAGGTAATATGATAGATTGGATTTTCTATTTCATTTCCATTGGATAATATACTATTTGCTACTACAATGTTCTTACCTTTTTTTGCTGCATTTCATCACTTGCCCTTCCAACTCAATACTTTAAGTTGATGGGTAGTAAGAGTCCAGTGTAATATCACTCTTTATACTTCTCACCATAACACAATTCTAATTATGTGCATGGGTAAATACACTAATATTGACTTAATTATAAATAAGACTTCTAATTCTTATGTTTCTCAGTGACTTTCTTTTCACATGTGAAAATAAACTATGCATATCCTTGTGGGCCAAAAGAATACCTGTTAATAATAATTCTTTCTGCTGGCTGTACACTCTTCCACAGTGTATGTATAATAAAACGTATTGAGATGGTTATTGAGGTCAATTATTATTTTATTGCCACTGCAATCCCAATACAAACGGCCTACATGCTACTGCTTTTATTTCTTTAAGATAGGTTCTTGGAAGGTAAGATTGTTATGATATAGGTAAATGACAATAACATTGCCATATCACATGCTCCAAACAGAATATGTAGTCATAATTCTTCCAGAAGACTATAAGAGCACTAACTCATAATCTCACAAAAACATGGTGTGGTCATGCATAAATTTCACTCACAAATGTAAAAAAAAAATACTTCTGATTCATCCTTACTCAGTGTCAAAATATATCTAATGAAGAAAAACACTAGCTGATATAGTTAATATTGTTAGTGTTTGATTTTGGTTACAATAAACAGTATCGAATTTGATTTGAAACTTAATTTGCTTTCTGTGGAAAACCTTACAGTGTCTTTTGAAAATGAAATATGCGAAGGTAAAAATGACAATGGGCAATGTAGTTTGACTATGAACTACTGAGGCTGGTTTGCATAATATATCATTTTATGTTTACAGTAATACACCCAATTTTTGCTTGAAAATTGCTCTACAAAGTTATTAGTCCCAGAAATATTTTCAGGTAAGTACTTCTTTCGGTTGGATTATTCCAAACCTTCTATTAATCCTAATGTAAACAATTTGACACCATCTTAAATATTCTTTTAAATAATTTTGGTTTTTTAGTCTAGGTCTTACTCTGTCACCCAGGTTGGAGCACAGTGGCATGACCACAGCTCACTGCAGCCTCAACCTCCTGGATTCAAGGGATCATTTTTGCCTCAGCCTCCAAGTCACTGAGACAACAGGCGTGAGCCACCATGCCCGGCTCATTTTCCAATTTTTTTTGTAGACACAAGGTCTTACTATGTTGTCTAGACTGGTCTCGAACTCCCAGGCTCAAGCAATCCTCCTACCTTGGTCTCCCAAAATGATGCGATTACAGGCATAAGCCCACGTTAATTATTCTTAAAGTTACTTATAAAGGTTTATACTAAAATATCCTTACAGGAAGAGACTCCAAACTGGGACAATTAAGCTGACTCTTTTTTTGGAAGATCACACTAAAAAGAAAACTTTCCTTGTGTTTAGATTTCATTTTCTACCCTACACCTCGCTGGTCTCATTAGAAGTGCATATAATTTAGCAACTTTATTGCTAGTGACATTTAACTTGTTAACATGGGTTGGCAAAGACAATGCTAGGTGTTCACACCACATGTTCTTTTGGGGCATGGAGAATACATTTCCAATTTTCCCTTGCAGTTACATCTGGGCCACGTAAAGTAATAGCATGCTGACTGTTAGAATGTGAGCAGAGGCCATGAGAGAAAGGCAAGCCACTTCCAGGCCTGTCCACTCAAACACCTCACAGCTGTCTCTTCTGAGGCTGCCTTGAAGTCCTGTGTTCCAAATGGCATAAATGGGAGAGAGAAGGGACTCTTTTGCCTGTGCGGGGGTGAGGTGTGTGTGAGGTGGAAACTTGGATTGTGGTACTCCACTGAGATAGGATGGTTGTGTGCTACCTTAGCGGAGCTTATATACTCTAATACATATTGTTTGGAATATTTTCTGTGGCCTGACTCATTGTTCTCTCCAACCACCCGACTTTAAAGTTCCTCTCTCAACATCTTAAACATCATCTCCAATGTTTACCTTTGCATATTTTCAAGAAATGTTTAGTGAAAAACTCTGAATATTCAATTCATACCCATAAGTTCTGTCTCTATCATTTAAAATACCGAATTGAAAAGTAATGAGTGAATCATTAAATTGACTTTTCTATACAGTGTCCAAAAGTTTTAATTTTTTTTTAATTTTTTTTTTTTGGAGACAGTAGGATTTATTGAGAGGACAGAAAAGCTCCCAAAGCAGGAGGGGACCTGAGGGGATTGCCCTAATTTATTTTATAATGCATGTTTTACATTAAGCTTATGTCTATTTGGTGGATCAAAATTTTTTGGAAAAAATAATTTGTCAAGAATATCCAATAAAATGATGTTTGATTAAAGTAAAAGACCTCTAAATGCTTATCGTACTTCTCAAAGTAGTCACAAGAAGTTTTTTCCGAGACTTCTGTACACCAAGAACACAGATTCCCTTTCCCTTGAACAATTTGCCCTGCCTCAGGTGTTATTGCGTTACTGGTCTCATAATGATGTCATGAACCCCTTCCCTGTTATTTGAATTCATTCAGAACAACTGATACTTGAGTTGAACTTATCTCTTAGATTTTCATAGTTGAAGTAGTCCTAATAGTTTAAACTGACATAATTTAATTTTGGTCTGGGTCCCTTATAGCCAGTTATACTGTGAGTGACTTATATTCAACTGAAACATAGGTGCACTTATATTTATTGGTCTGCCCAAAAAGAAAATAACTCTTGTTAGAGTTGTTGGACTTGAGTTGTTATCACTAGTCTGTAAAATCTGTGATATAAAACACAGGCTTCTACATACAGCCTTAGAAATACAGTTTTATATCACTGGAAATACTTTTAGGAAACTTTTCTCTGTGTCTCCTCCGTGTAAAAATCCATAGGTTGAAGCTCCTCTGTTTTGACTTAATGTGACAAAAAGCAATGGTGATATAATAATCCAAAATAACTTTGTAATCAAGAAAAATTGAACTTGAGATAAAATAGTACTTCACATAAAACAATAGAAACAAAAAATAGAATAATAACATCTGGAAGAAGTTGCCATCAAATAAATCATCTTCTCTTTGCTGTAATACTGTAAATGTACTTACTTGGTAATAACAGATAAAAGCATATTACTTGTTTCTTTGTTGAGGGAGAGCATTGTAACTGAAGTGCAATAAATGAAAAAAATTAACTGATAAAGGTCATAAATATTGATTGTTATAGAAAAAGTCACCATGGTTGTCTTGAACATTGCAAGAGATGAAAGTTTTCATCCACATGCTTTTGTAGCATAGTGTCCGGATTCCTTGAAAGATTGGGACCCACCCAGGAGACCGCTGATCAGGCATGTGAGAGGGTAGTTACCCATAGACATAATTGTTGAAATGCTGAGTCAGAAAAGTGATACCAAGACCGCGCCATTAGGAAAACATTGCCGAAGTCTGATACTTTGAAATAATCAAGTACAAGAGACTGAAGCAAAGTATGTTAGCACAGAGAGGAAAGGAATGAGAGAGTGAAATACGGCAAGAGTTAGAGGTTGAGGTTATTTGAAAGTGTGCTTCTAAAGAACCAATTGTGATGGATTAAATCAGTGAATCACTAAGACTTTTTTATCGATAAAATGGAGATAGCATTCTATATCTTGCTTGGCTTTGTGAAAATTAGAATGAATCTATAGCTACTCAGTATTGATAGTTATTGTTAAGTGTGTGACTTCTCCATCAAAATACCTACCATTCATCAAACACTCTGGTAAGGGATAGAGATTTGAATCCAATTACGATACAGGCCTACTCTGGATAGGACTCTAGTCCAGCAAAGAGAGACCCATAAGAAGAATGCATTAATAAAATAAGAAGAAGCAACAGCATTTGATTACAGAAGAGCAGTACCAGGAGTCTATGTTTGGTGCTACAGAGGAATGAAGCACAAATAGCCAACTTTACGCAGGGGGAAAGAGCTTTGAAATTACCCTTCAGAGCAGTCTTGAGAAATGAAATGTCATGAGGAAGAACTCCTTACAGGAACGCATGCACAGAGGACATAAGCTTAGAGGCATGCAATGGCCTGGAAGGTCATTGAGAACTACAATCAGTGTGACAATGATGGAGAATGGGTGTGACTGAGTAAAGCAAGAAATAAGGCAATAATCCAGGGCTAAAGGTCATATTATTCAGGTTTTTGCCTGCGATGAAATAGCACTGTATTTAAAATAACCATGGTTAATAGTCTGAACTCAGAGCAGATGGAAAGGCAGACATGAATACAGAGCAAACTCCCTTTCCCATGCTGCAAAAGTTGCTCTGTTCCCCTCATTAGCACACTTCCACCCAAATGACACAGAATTTGTTGTGGCAGAAGTGACATTATGTGACATTTGCTGTCACTCTGGATAGATTTAACTGAATTCACATATCTCCTCTGACTTGTATCAAATGTACCATAAGAGCTTCTTTAAAATGACTCAATAAACTATAGACCCATGTTCCCTGGGGCAAAGATAACTTTCAAAGGGACATGTCAACCTAATTAACCATTATAAGCTAACTTGGAGCATTTAGATAGCAAATACACAATACTTGACTCCAGCAATTTGCCTTGTCCCTGTTTGGACATTCCCCTAGCATGAAGGATGTAGGTAAAAACTTAAAAGAGGATTTTAAAAGAAAATAAAGTGCAATCTAAAATTAGGAGGAGAAATTTGGTTTAAAAAAATGAAGCATATATAAACTATAAAATAAGACACATTCTTTTTATTTTTTTATTTTTTTGAGTTGGAATCTCCTTCTGTCACCCAGACTGGAGTGCATTGGCAAGCTCCCAGCCACCGCAGCCTCGACCTGCTGGGCTCCGGCCATCCTTCCGCCTCAGCCTTCAAAGGAGCCGGAATGACAGGCGTGCGCTACCACGCCTGGATAATTTTTGATTCACTGTAGAGAAGAGGGCTCTCCAAGTTGCTCGGGTGGGTCTCGAACCCGAGGGCTCAGACAATCCACTCGCCTTGGCCTCCCAAAGTGCTGGGATTACAGGCTGAGCCACTGAGCCTGGCCAAGACACATTCTTAAAACTCGCAATATTAGATACTTTTGCAAGTAGGCTTTTTTGTTAATCTTAGGATTCTAATTATTCTTCTTTCAATATCTATTTATTATGTACCTGCTACTTAATGCCATATATTTAGTGATGCAAATTAGACAAAAGATAAACATGTTACCACCTCAGGCTCTGCTTAAAATATACTATTTTCACATAGTTATATTTATAACTCTTTTCTGATCTCTGCTCTTAGGTCACCTTCTCAAAGAGATTTTTTTCTGACTCCTTATGTAAAATAACAATGACCAGCCTAACCCCATCTCTCCTCTTTCCTCCTACTCTGTTGTATTTCCCTCCATAGTAATTACTGTCAGCTGGCCTTCTACATATTTTCTTGTTTATTGATATTCTATCTTTGTCCCTAGATTGGAAGGCATGTCCTTTGTTTTGCCTTTGTTCCTTGTTTCCTTTGTTACAGCTAAAAGGAAGATATTTGTTTGTTCCTTTCTGGGACCAACCATTTCGTGTGAATCTCAAGACCTATTCTCTTTCAGATGAAGTCCTTCATCAAAATAGGATTTCAACTGGCAAAAGGTGAGGCCAGATATGAAAGGAACAAAAAAGTGACAATTTAAATATGTTGAGTATGAAAGATCAGGATCCACACAGGTATAAGAGTGGGAGAATCAGACATAAATAATTGATATGCAAATGTTTTGTGAGCCCCCCATAGGTTAATAGATAAGCAGACATGAGACACTTTGGCACATTCTTAGCATTTTAAAAAATGTTTATGAAGTACAGAATATTTTTCTTTTCATTTTGAAGGTTTTTTTTTTCTTCCCTTTACATTGTGCTTATCACAGAAGCACGAGATTAAACTCTTCACTTCCTCTGGATTAAAATTTTAGAAGATAGACTCTTTTTGTTACTAATTAAATCAACAATTTCCTTTTCTGTTGTTGGAAGATTTCAAGAGAAGCCCCACGTGGGGCACAAAAGTGCAAGGCATTTGAGAGTGACTCTTGGATGATTTTTGTATTTGTTAACGAGAAAACAACGAATCTGGAGGCGAGGTGATCTGGTGTAAACTGGGCTATTTCTCAGGGGTCCTCAGTGAGCCCCACCCATCTCAAGGTATATTTGGTCATGGGGTATGCCGGGCAATTATCCTCAATGGTGCAGGTACACTGTATTGATACCTCAAGCGACGAGGAGAATAGGAAAACTTGTCAACTGGATTTGGAAAAACAGATTCGCAGATGCAGTTACTGCTCTAAGAATTTAGTCCTCAGTAAGCATATCTCCCCTGCTCTGTCTTTCCACATTTTCATGTGGTCAGTATGTTTTCTATTCTGTGTTATGCCCTTGACACTTAAATTCCATCATCAATGTATCTAAGAGTTCTATTGAATTCTGGTGGAGCAGCTTCTGAAGTTGACTCACTATTTTTGTAAATAGACCATTAAATTATTATCAGGCTTACTAATTGTCCATGCATGGGAAGTCCTAGAAGTACTCCCTGTGGAGAGGGGCGGGACAATCGTTTTCAACCCTAAAGATGAACCTGCACTTACTTCTTTGTGGGTACAGTTGGAGAATTTTTGACTCAATAGGAGTAACTGTCTTTCTTCCTCCTAAATTCCGTGAGGGTGAATTATTGTTCTTTGCAGCTAAAAGGAGCAAAATATTTCCGGAATCCCGAAAGCCTTTGCCGGATCAGCTCTGCCTTTCCTTGTTGAAAAATGTTGCCTTTTCTCTTAGGGGAGAGATTTCTCCTCTCCTCCCTCTCAAAGGTAAGCACCACCCCTAGTCTATTTTCGCCCATTACCGTTTAACCCCCTGTCTTATTCCATGGAAAATCTCCTTTGGTTTCACAGCACATCCTGCTTTATCCCACTGAAAAGCTTTCTAGCATTTAGCCCATGACGTGAGCATCACCGAGTCCCTTAGGGTGACATAAAGCGATTCCGGTTATTTATTGCTGTACAACTGTCCCAAACTCATTGCTACAAACACTGATAATCATCGATTTGTTCAGAAATCGGCAGTTCCGGCAGAGCTCAGTGGAGACAACTTATCCCCTGCTCAAAATAGTTTCCATCAGGGTAGTTTGAAGACTGGAGGTTCCTCAGATTCTGGAGATCACTGGGACCCCACCTGGGGTCATCAGCCAGAACATCTACACACAGCCTCTCCTAATACCATGGTGACTAAGGTAAAGGGCAGACACCTGAAGATAGGGTAGGTGGAAGCTGCCAGTCTCCTAAAGACTTGACCCAGAAAATGGCAGTGTATTCCTCTGTTTCCCATTGGAACAACAATCGTAGTGCCCAGATTCCAGGAAAAAGATAAGAGAAATGTCAGAAAAGTTTGAGTCCATGTATTACAACTGGCACAGTCCTTACCCTAGTAACATATTAATATTCTTGCATAGTAAACACACTCATTCAGGGACAATACAGTAGTGCCCCCTTATCCATGGTATCATTTTCCCTGTGTTTTCAGGTGAGTATAGAACATGGAGATATTTCGGGGGAGAGAGAAAAACCATATTCATAGAACTTTTATTACAGTTTTTTGGTATAATTATCCTGCCTTATTAGTAGTTATTGTTTTAATCTCATACTGTGCCTAATGCATAAGTTAAACTTTATTGTTGGTATGCATATGGAGGGAGGAGAAACAGTATTTATAGCATCTGGTGCTATCTGTGGTTTTACGTATCCACTAGACATCTTGAAATGTCCCCTCATGAATAAAGGGGGGCTATTGTATTCTTTCAAAGTCTCATTTCATTAAGTCACTTGTCTCAGGCTTGGGTTTCAGAACTTTGTCATCTTTATCAAGTCCTGATACAAAGGTGACTCGTTCAGCTTGTTTGCTAGTGTAGCTCTTCAAAGACCACTTCCTTTAGACATGATGTCCTGGGGATTAAAAAGACAAGTTATTCTCTCCCTGCACATGCTTTACACACTGACATTCAAAAAGAGTGAAACCAAAGACATCCAGCATTCTCTGACACACAGCGGTTCTGAAGCGAATAGTAGACACACGTATTTCCAATTTCTTGATTCAAGCTCTGTGACTGATTCTTTCTTAGCTCTGCTATTTACACTATGGGTTCTACCTTTTGAATCATCCTATTTTTTTTTTTAAATAAAACTGTGTTTGTAAAGACGTTGCCTTTTCAATTTACCCATAAGAAGGTTGGTATCCAAAGGCATCTTTTCACTTTATCCCACCTCTATTCTTTTTAATCCATGTTGGCCATGCTTCTATCAGTATAGCTTATTTTATTTTTTAATAAAAAAGCTTGTGGGTTCTTTATGAACCTTCACTGCATTACAAAAAAAGGTACAACCATAGATCTCTGTAACACAGGCCCTCCTACACACCACACTCACTGTGAAGCTGTGTCTGAAAACCCTGAAGGGTCTAAGAAGCCCTGTTGTTTAAGGAGAATATCTGTGAGGCGCACTCCTAAGCTTTTCAGAAGACCTTTTATCTGGAAGGTCTATGAGGCACAGCCTTCGATCTTTCTGAAGCCCTAACAAAGAATTTTGCAGTCATGCCCTTAGCTTCATCTTTAGAGCATGTTTTCCTACAAGTGCATGGGCTTGATCTCTGCTCTGAGATCTTTTCTTGCTTTGAGAATTTCCTGCTGGCTGTCGAGATGGGGAATGACAATGAGTTTTATTTTCAGGCCCAGCAAGCCTTGGCTGTTTTATACTTAACCATTCTGTTTTTGGCTTCTCTCTCTCCTATGGCATTTTGTCGTAGTCAGCTAAAGGAAGCGAGGTAGTGCTTCTAATATTCTAACTGAAATCTCCCCTCGTCTGTGGAGCTCATAACTGCCTTCCCTGCTTTCCCCATTACTGGAAGTGACACTATTTCCAAACTTTCTCCCACTACATAAAAACCATTCCCTTTGCTCCAGCTTGCAACAATATTAGTTTACTTTCCAGTAACTTAAAAGGCTCCCCAAAGCCCTTGCAGTTTCCATGGAAAGCCTGAGGTCAAAGCAAGTCTCTCATGTTTTAAGATATTGAAAGGCAACACCCCATCTCCAATTGCTAAAATCTATCTGAGTTACCTAGCACTGCATTAAAATATCCCCAAATTAATGCATAAGATACAGTCACTTCATGATACACATAGATTCTAGAGGTTAGGAATTGTAACGGGCATACCAGAGGTGACTTTTTTCATTCCATGGTATCTGAGGCCTCAGCTGGGAGTACTGAAGCTTTGAAATGACACCAAGGCTGGGACTAGTATCATTCAAAGCAGTGTTTTCTGATAAAACTTTCTGTGGTGATTGAAAGGTTCTATATTTTCATGGTCCAATAGAGTAGCCACGAGCTACACGTGGCTACAGAACATGTGACTAGCACCACATTATACTTATTTTCAATTAATTTAACTGTATTTTTTTTTTGAGTTGGAGTCTCACTCCGTCGCCCAGACTAGAGTGCAGTGGCCGTTCCCGGCCACCGCAGCCTCCACCTGCTGGGCTCTGGCAATCCTTCCGCCTCAGCCTTCCAAGTAGCTGGAACTACAGGTGCGCACTACCACGCCCAGCTCATTTTTTTTGATTTATTGTAGAGATGAGGTCTCGCCAAGTTGCCCAGGCGGGTCTCGAACTCGCGGGCTCAGGCAATCCACTCACCTCAGCCTCCCAAAGCGCGGGATTACAGGCTGAGCTACCGAACCCGGCCTTTTTTTTTTTTTTTAAACTCTGTCACTCAGACTAGAGTGCAGTGGCATGATCATGACTCACTGCAGCCTTGACCTCCTGGGCTCAGGCGACCCTTCTGCCTCAGCCTCCCAAGTAGCTGGAACTACAGGTGTGCACCCTCACATCTGGCTAATTTATTATTATTATTATTATTTGTAGAGATGAGGTCTTGCTATCTTGCCCAGGCTGGTCTCGAACTCCTGGCCTCAAGCAATCCTCCCGCCTCTGCCTCCCAAAGTGCTAGAATTACAGGCATGAGCCACCACACCCAGCCATTGGACAAGTATTTTTTAAAAGCTTCCCAGGTGATTCTAATGTACAGTCAGGATGTGAAGCATTAGTTTAAGCCAATCAGGACAAACCTATTCCCCTTTTTCTTAGCCTCTCTTGCAGTAGGAGTAGTTATGAATCTGTTTCTGATCTGTAATACCTTAAATCTGCTGGGAATGTTTCTGGGGAAGCTTTTACATTTGTGTTCAGAAGATGTGGATATAGCTGGGACTGTTATTTCTCCCCTTTTCCATCTCTGAACACAGAAGTGATGTCCAGAGCCACAGCAGCCATATTATGACTATGAAGTACCAAGGATGAGGACATCAGACAACACACTAAGGCTGGCAGAACAGTAAGGTAGAGAGCCTGGATCCCTGGGGGCATCACCAAGCAGCTAAACCAATTCCAGTTTCCCCTTAACTTCACAAGTGTTGGGGGAACTAATAGTTCTTAGATGTTCAATGAGTTTTCTGTTTATTTCAGCAGAACACATTCATAACTGAAACATATACATGGGTACAGGTGTGTTGTGGGCTCTTTATGACATTCATCATACCAAAAAAAAAAAAAAAGATGTACAGAGATGCACACAGCAATGTTGCTGATAATGGCCCAAACTAGAAACTACACTAAAACTTCATCAATTAAAAAAAAAAAAAAAGCTCAATATCAGTTCGGGGCAAGATAGAAAGAATTCATCTCTACAAAAAAAAAAAAAAAAAAAAAAAAATTGGCGGGGCGCAGTGGCTCAGCCGGTAAACCTAGTTCTTTGGGGGGGTGAGGCGAGAGGACTGCCT
>CAUYQG010028799.1:0-16579 GCA_963574415.1 Tarsius wallacei
CAAGCTGGGCGCGGTGGCTCACACCTGTCATCCCAGCACTTTGGAAGGCTGAGGTGAGACGATTGTCTGAGCTCAGGGGTTTGAGACCAGCCTGGGCAACTTGGTGAGACCTCGTCTCTATGATAAATAAAAAAATTAGCCGGGCTTGGTGGTATGTGCCTGCAATTCCAGCTACTTGGATCACTAAGGCGGAAGGATCACCTGAGCCCAGCAGGTCGAGGCTGCGGTGGCCATGAGCGCACCACTGCACTCCAGCCTAGACGACAGAGTGAGACTCCAACTCTAAATAAATAAGTAGATAAATAAGCCGGGCTCGGTGGCTCAGCCTGTAATCCCGCGCCTTGGGAGGCTGAGGTGAGTGGATTGCCTGAGCCCGCGGGTTCGAGACCCGCCTGGGCAACTTGGTGAGACCTCATCTCTACAATAAATAAAAAAATCAGCCGGGCGTGGTAGCACACACCTGTAATTCCGGCTAATTGGAAGACTGAGGCGGAAGGATTGCTGGAGCCCAGTAGGTTGAGGCTGCGGTGGCCAGGAGCGGCCACTGCACTCTGGTCTGGGCGACAGAGTGAGACTCCAACTCCAAAAAAAAAATAGATAAATAAATAAATAAGAGTCTAGTATCCAGAACATATAAAGAACTCTCACAACTCAAGAACAAAAGGACAACCAATTCACAAATGGGTAAGGTGGTGGGCATGATGGCTCATGCCTATAATCACAGCAATTTGGGAGGCTGAGGCAGGAGCACTGCTTGAGCCCAGGCGGTTGAGGCTGCAGTGAGCCCTGATTCTGCCATTGCACTCCAGCCTCGGCGACAGAGGGAGACCCAAATAAAAAAAAAAAAGACTGGGCTCGGTGGCTCAGCCTGTAATCAAAGCACTTTGAGAGGCCGAGGCGAGTGGATTGCCTGAGCCCCCAGGTTCAAGACCAGCTCAGAAAACTTGGCAAGACCTCTTTTCTACAATAAATCAAAAATTAGCTGGGTGCGGTAGTGCGTACCTGTAGTTCTGGCTACTTAGAAGGCTGAGGTGAAAGGGTCGCCGGAGCCTAGCTGGTTGATGCTGGGGTGGCCATGAGCATGCCACCTCACTCTAGCCTGGGCAACAGAGTGAGACTCTGACTCAAAAAAAAAAAAAAGATAAAGGATCAGAATAGACATTTCTCTGAAGATATACAAATGGCCAAGAAGCACATGAAAAGATGCTCAACATCATTAATCATTAAGGAAATGCAAGTAAAAACCACAATGAGATACTACTTCACTCTGTCTACGATGGCCATAATAAAAAAATGTAAATAGCCCAGGCATGGGAGCTCATGTCTATAATCTAAGCACTTTGGGAGGCCAAGCCAGGAAAATTGCTTGAGCCCAGGAACTTGAGACCAGCCTGGGCAACACAATGAGACCTTGACTCTACAAAAGATCAAATAAATTAGCTGGGTGTGGTGGTGCACACCTGTAGTCCCAGCCACTCAGGAGACTGAGGCAGAAGGATCGTCTGAGTCCAGGAGGTTGAGGCTGTGGTGAACTGTGATTGTGCCGGTGTACTCCAGCCTGGGTGACAGAGTGAGACCCTAGATCAAAAAAAAAAGGAAGATACAGTCACAGGTGATGGCGAGGATGTGGAGATACTGGAACCCATATATGCTGTGTTGGGAGCAGGATGGAAATGGTGTCACCGCTGTGGAAAACAGCCTGGCAGATCCTCTGTAAGCTAAAGGTAGAATCAGCCTGAGTTAAGCCAGCAGTTCTCTTCCTAGGTACACATCTAAAAGAATTAAAACAGGACTTCAAATGAAAACTTGCACGCACACGTTCGAAAAACAGCACAATTCATAACAGCCACGAGGGGGAAACAACTCAGCTATCCAACTGATGGACAGATAAGTACACTGTGGCCTACCCATATGGGAGTAGTATGCAGCCACAGAAAGAAATGGAATACTAATACATGCCACAGTGTGGTGAACCTTGAAAACAAAAGACCACATGCCACATTTCTGTGAACTCTCCAGCCTCTGCAAATCCACAGAAACACAAAGCAGATATGCAGGTGGGGGCGGGGCACCACCTGCTTAATGGGTCCAGGGCTTCCTTTTATGGTGAACAAAAAGTTCTGGGCTAGATTACTAGTGACGGTTGTGTAACACTGTGAACGTGCCTGACGCTACTGAATTGTACACTCTAAAATGGTTCAAATGGGCTGGGCACGACGGCTCATACCTGTAATCTCAGCAAATTGGGAGGCTGAGGCAGGAGGATAACTTGAGCCCAGAAGTTTGAGAACAGACTGGGCAACATACTGAGACTCCATCTCTGGAAAAAATAAAAAAAGCAGCCAGGCATGGCGGCGTGCATCTATAGTCCTAATTGCTCAGGAGGCTGAGGCAGAAAGATAGATGAGCCCAGGGATTAGAGGCTGCAGTGAGCCATCCATGATTGTGCCACGGCACTCCAGCCAGGATGACAGAGTGAGACCCTGTCTCCAAAAAAAAAGACAGAAAAGGAAAAAAGAAAAGAAAGAAAGACTTGCTTTCCTAATGGTATTTCAAATTGGGTGCATTCTCTCTCTCAGCTGGGCACGGTCGTTCACACCTATAATCCCCACACTTTGGGAGGCTGAGGTGGGAGGATTGCATGAGCCCAGGATTTTGAGACCAGTCAGGGCAACATAGACCCCATCTCAAAAAAAAAATAAAAAAGAGATCTGGGTTTCTATTCTGGTTGTGACAATGAAGACCCATGTGACTTTCCATAGATCACCTGAGCTCTGGGAGCCTCAGTCCCTCGTCTGTGAGATGGCAATGATGCTTGTAGTACCTGCATCATAGGGCTCTCATGCGTGTTAAGTGGAGAAATGTCTTAGAGCAAGGAGCATGAGGGGAAGGAGCTGGCACATAGTAAGCGCACAACCAGTCTTGGCTCATACCACGGATGATGTCGTGAGCCTCACTCCTGCAGTTTGGGTTGCTCACAAAACAGGCCCTGAGACCAAGTTCTGAGTGCTTTATCTGGGAGATGGCACCCGTGGGGACAACATCAGGAGGGTCGGTGACAAGGGGTGAATTAGTTAGCAAATGGCGGCCGGTGGCCACTGGGGCGTCATTCCACTAGGGAACATCGAGACCAGCACAGGACTGTCACCTCAGTGTTGTCCCGCCTAGGGGCAAGGGAGCCGGGGTATGTAGACACCAGGAACTGTCTGCTCAGGGTGTCCACTCCCCAGCACTTCCAGCCTGTATCTCTCAGGTTGGGCAGACTCAGGTGGCCCGAGAACACCCTTAGGTGGAGTCTCGGATGGTGACAGGCAGGGGGCTGCTGGGCAGACGCTGGCTTCTCTACCTCCTCCATCATTCCCTCTGGCCAGTGCTGGGTTTTATGTATTCAGAGATAGGGTCTCACCGAGTCACGCAGACTGGAGTGCAATGGCATGATCGTAGTTCACGGCAGCCTCGAACTCTGGGCTGGAGGAATCCTCCCTTCTCAGCCTCCTGAGTAGCTGGACTACAGCGTGTACCACAATACCCAGCTAACTTTTAATTTTTTTTGTAGGGATGGGATCTCACTATGTTGCCTGGGCTGGTCTTGAACTCCTGGGCTCGAGCAATTCTCCTGTCTTGGCTTTCCAAAGGGCTGGGATTAAAGGTAAGAGCCACCATGCCTGACCTCAATTTGGGTCCCTGAGCACCTGTCTCAGGTGCTGGGCTGCCCCAGGGCCCTTGATGAAGATGCTTGGCATGAAAGACCTCCACGTCATTTGACCACATGTGGGTCACATGGGACGGGTCCTGTGGAAGAGCTGTGTAAATGTGGAACGCTGTACACAGGTCAGGAAGAGAAGGAAGGATTGCAACCTGACCCAGTGTTTATCAACTGGACACATCTGGCCAGTCTGGAGACAGTTTTGGTTTTCATTGCTGTGGTGGGGGTGGCAGGAAGGTGGCATCCAGGGGCTAGAGGCCAGAGATGCGGTTAAATGTCCCACAGTGACAGGACAGTCCCCTGCAGCCTAGAATTACTCAGCCCCATGAGCCGCCAGTGCTGAGGCGGAGGATCCTTGCTCTAGTGACAAATAAAACCTAGAAAGGTCCAAAAATCACCCAATGTATGATTAGCAGACTGGCCTTGGGCAAGACTTAACCTCTCTGAGACTCAGTTGCCTCAACTGTAAAATGGGAGTAAGAGTACTAACCCCACAGGGCTGTGGGGAGGTTGAAAGGAGGCAGAGCATCTTGCGCAGGGCTGGAACAGTCAGGGCAGTGTGAACACAAAGCCCGAAAAGCAGGAAGAGTGGGTGGACCCCCATCTCTCAATTCTAGTTCTGATCACTTCCCCGGGCTCCCCAGCCCCCGGCATCAAGGTGTGCGTTGTCATAGAAACCTTTCAGGGATGGTGCACTCAAGAGCTTGATTGATTTTTTTTCTCCCCAAAATAACCCACCTTGTCAGTCAAGTAACACTTAGACAAAGTGGTTAGGCAAACGATTGTTTTACCATCATTAACACTGAGCAAGGTGCCCACCAGGGGAGCTTCCATTCCCCTGAGCCAAGCAGTTAAGAGAAATGCAAGCAGCATTCATAATAATACTGAGGAGGAGGATGAGCACGAGGTTTTAACCTTCCCCTGTGCCAGGTTATATGCTAGCGGCTTTATGCATAGGACCAAGTCCAGCCTTGAGAAGTCAGTACTGGTGTTGTGCCCATTTTACAGACTGGGACTCTGAGGCTCAGAGGGGTGAGTGTTGGGCTGGTTTGAGTTCAGTCGTAGGTGCCATGGTCTACCCATCAAGCTGAGAGCCCCTGAGGAACCTCCAGGGATGGGAAGAAGGCTCTGTGCCTCTGTCCCCGTCCCTGCATCCAATCCATTGGCTCCAGCCTCTCTCTTTGGTGAGCACTACAGCACTAAACTCCCCTATCTGCCCGTGGAGCTCCCTGACTTTTTTGAGGTCTCACTGTGTCATCTAGGCTGTAGTCCAGTGGCATGATCACAATAATTGCACCTCACAGCAGCTTTGACCTCCTGGGCTCAGGCAATCCTTCTACCTCAGCATCCTAAGTGGCTGGAACTGCAGGTGCACGCCACCATACCAGGCTAAATTTTTGGATGAAATATTTTTTTGTAGAGATGAAGTTTTGCTATGCTGCTCAAGGAACTCCTGGCCTCAAGCAGTTCTCCCACCTCGGCCTCCCAAAATGCTGGGGTTTACAGGCGTGAGCCACCATCCCTGGCCTCATGGAGCCCATTTTGAGGCTCGGCTTCTTTCTGTTCTAGACATCCCTGCCTCAAAGACACACTCCAGCATGGCTCTAGTGTCCACTGGTACCTGAGGCCCTAGGAAGGCAGAATAAGGCTGTGATTATGTCCTAGCCCTGGCATGTCAAATGTTTGTCCCCTTCAGACAAACGTTAACCCATTCTGGGCAGGGGGAAAGGAAAAGCCACTGGGCTTCCAGTGGAAAGACAGACCTGAGTTTCGACCCACACTTGCTTCTCTGAGTCCTGTGACCTTGGGCAGCCTCTGTGAGCCTCCCAGTCTTAGCTTACCCGCTTCTAAAATGGGCACAGGGTTGTTGGGCAGATACATGAAATCAATGGTAAGTGCTTGATTAAGGTGGGTTTGCTCTGCATGAGGGTCTGGGGTTGGCTGGGTACCACTGTAGAATGTGCAGCGGCTTAGTCAGGGTCCCCTGAAAGTCACTGGGACCCACATTCGGAGTGGCTGCCAGTGGCCCAGGGAACTGATGGCCCTGCCCTGGATTCTTTCCTGGCGGGTCTTCGCTGTTGATTCCTGAGGTTGGGGCGCCACCTTGTGATAAGAGTCCTCCCGGGAGCCCGCAGGGGTCCACGTGCCCAGCGAGGGGCTTGAGGTCTCCTTAAGCCCCAGAAAGTGGGGGAGGAGACCGTGACCGCCAGCCTCGCTGGGAGACACGACGGTGAGACCAAGCTCTCTCCCGTCTGCATCACTGGCTGGGCCCCAGCAAGGAGCCCTGGTGGCTCGGGCTTCTGCGTGCTTACCTGCGCATGGGCTCCACACAGCTGGTTCTTCCTCCGTTAGGGCTTGCCTACCGGCCCCATCGCCCCACCGGAGGTAGCTGTGCCCCCATCCATGCTCCTCTAGCCCCCTGGATGGCTTTACTGTTCTTTCTAGCACTCAACACCACCAAGGTTATAATTCTTGGACCATGAACACACGATTCTCCACTCGATGTCGTGACTCATGCCTGTAATCCCAGCACTTTGGAGGTCCAGGTGGGAGGGTCCTTTGAGGGCAGAGGTTCAAGACCAGCCTGGGCTCGATGGTGAGACCTCATCTCTAAAAATAACAACAACATATGAAGGAAAAATGAAGCAGGTGAAAAAGAAAGAAAAATAAAAAATAACATGAACACTCCCAAACCCCATAATTAAAGTCAATAGTGAGCATATGTCAAATCTTATTTACTTTAATAATGATGGACCAGGCAGGATGACAAAATGGCTTAGATAAGAATATGGAAAAACAAGGCTGGGCGCAGTAGCTCATGCCTATAATCCCAGCAATTTGAGAGGCCGAGGTGAGAGGATTGCCTGAGCCCATGGATTTGAGACCAACCTGGGCAGCTTGATGAGATACAATAAAACAAAAACTTGATGAGATACAATAAATAAAAAAATGGTGGCGCATGCCTGTTATTTCAGCTACTTGGAAGGCTGAGGCAGAAGGCTCACCTGAGCCCAGCAGGTTGAGACTGCGGTGGCCATGAGCATGCTACTGCACTCCAGCAGCCTGGGCAACAGAATGAGACTCCAACTACCAAAAAAAAAAAAAAAAGGAAAAACAGATTTTTATAGGAGGCAGGAAAAGTGATGAGATAAAACTGCCATATCAGACTTAAATTTGGTTAATGTCTTATAGGGCAAAATAACTGTACCCCATGGGGTTATCTTCCTACTGGACAGGAAAAAAATTGTGTGGTTTCAGTTTGATAGAACTGGAGGATGCTTGCATCCTAATTAATCAATCATGGACACATGTACTGTACTCTCATAGGGGTTCTAGCGTGTGATGTGACCAGCTTTTTGCCTTACTTCTAGATTTTGGGTTATTGTCCTTTTTATTTATTTATTTATTAAAAAAATTTTTTTTTTGGAGTTGGAATCTCACTCTATCCCAGGCTGGAGTGCAGTGGCCCAATCACGGCTTACTGAAACCTTGAACTCCTGGGCTCAGGCAATTCTCCTGCCTCTGCCTCCTGAGTAGCTGGAACTTTAGGTGCACATCACCATACTCAGCTAATTTTTTCTTTTTTAGTAGAAACTAGGTCTTGCTGTGTTGCCTAGGTGGTGTCGAACTCCTGGGCTCAAGTGATTCTCCCAAAGTCCTGGGATTACAGGTGTGAGCCCTCGTGCCTGACCAAGGTCTTTTTTTTTTTTCTTTTTTTTGAGTTGGAGTCTCACTCTGCCACCTAGGCTGGAGTGCAGTGGCACGCTCATGGCCACTGCAGCCTCGACCTGCTGGGTTCAGGCAAGCCTTCTGCCTCAGCCTTCTAAGTAGCTGGAACTATAGGCATGTGCCACCATGCCCAGCTAACTTTTTGATTTTTTTTTTTTAGAGATGAGATCTCACCATGTTGCCCAGGCTGGTGTCTCAAACCTGTGGGCTCAGGCAATCCTCTCACCTCTGCCTCCCAAAGTATTGGGATTATAGGCGTGAGCCACCATGCCGACCAAGGCCATTGTTCTTTACAAGACCTGACATTATGGTATGCATCTGTTTGTTCCTGTTGCTTCCTCTAGAATGTAGTCTCCATGAGGGCAGAGATGTGAAATGTCTGACTTCCTGCTGCCTCCCCAGCACCTGATAGACATGCCGCTGTGGAAAGTGCTCGATAGATATCTGCAGAATGACTGGGAGTGTCAGGCTGGGCAACAACTACAGTGCTACTCCTGTCATCATGGAACTCGCCGTTTGGTGACGGGGACAGGCCATCATCACACCAAGTTTTCAATGGGCTGTATCACACAGAGCTCAGGGACTGCAGACACCGGGAAAAGTTTTGAAGAAGGGGCAGAGGAGAGGTGCTGGTGGGTGGCTTCAGAGGGTGGGGTGCACGGAGGCACACGACTGAGAAAATGGGTGCATTCTGGGAGCAGGGGAATTCAATATGGTGGGTGAGATGGAGCTGGGCAGGGGGGTAGGGACTAGACCTTGGAGGGCCTTGTGTGTCCCACACAGGAGTTGGGCCTGATGCAATGACCTCTCATGGCAATGCCTACAGTAGAGCATTGACAAATCCATGGACCTATCTGGCCAGAAAAGCCAAGTCCCTGTATTCACAGAGATGAGATAGGTTCATAGCAGAAAGATCTTCCATCATATTTATATGCTGAAGAGTCGATATTTTTGAAAGTCTCACACATCTGCTCAGGGTGGCCTCCTAACCAAGGCTGAGCATTCACTTGAGGACATGAGGCATGCTGTGTGTACCGACTTTTCTGGAGCCAAGAAGTGAGCCATGGTACTTACTGCAGGGCACTTGGAGACCGAACCTGGAGACTTCCTCCTTCACTCCCTTTCCTCCCTTGGCTGTGCAATGACTTGCAGAGTTTCTCCACAACTTGGTGTACATTTCTGAGAGCACATTCTTTGGGTTCCGTATGAATTTGCTGCTGCACACACTATCACAAACTGGAGGGCTTACAATAACAGAGATGTATTCTCTCAGGTCTATAAGCCAGAGGCTGAGGTGTCCAGCAGGGTCCATTGCCTCCCAGGCTCTAGCGGAGAAGAGTTCTTCCAGGCCTCTTGGAATTTCTGGTGGCCCCGGTGTTTCTTCAATGGGCACCATCACTCTGGTCTCTGTCCCTGTCTTCATATGGCTGAATTCCCTGTAGGTCTCAAATCCCCTCTCCTTTCTCTATTAAGGACATTAGTCAGCCGGGTGTGGTAGCTCCTGTCTGTTATCCCAGCACTTTGGGAGGTTGAGGTGAGAGGATTACCTGAGCCCAGGGGTTCGAGACCAGTCTGGGCAACTTGGGGAGACCCCGTCTCTACAGTAAATCAAGAAAATAGCTGGATGTGGTGGTACATACCTGTAGTTCCTGCTATTTGGAAGGTTGAGGCCTAAGGATTGCCTGAGTCCAGCAGGTCAAGGCTGTAGTGGCTGTGAGCGTGCCACTGCACTCCAGCCTGGGTGACAGAGTGAGACTCCAACTCAAAAGAGAAAAAAAAAAGAGGACACAGTCACGGTATTTAGGCCCTTCCCAAATCTAGGATGACTATGTCAAAATCCTTAACTTAATCACACCTTCAAAGACCCGCTCCCCAACTAAGGTCACATTCACAGGTTCTGGGGGTTAGGACGTCAATCCGTTTTGGGGACACTATTCAACCAACTACAGTTTTGAAAAGGTGGAAAACACCATTTGTCTTCTGTTTCTCAGGAATGACTGAAATCGTCTTGAACTCCAAATAGTGGAAGAAAAGGAACCCAGGATTCATTGGAGACACGTCTTCTTGCCTTTAAAGAGGGACAGGAGAACCTATGCTGAGACCACAGGCAAAGCTGTCATTGGTGTTTTTCAACACAAGTGACATCAGGACATTCAGCCCCTAACATCTCCGCCCTCACGATACTTGCTGCACCTGCTTTCCACTCACATTATTTAACATTATTTAAGTAAGTCCCCTTCCCTACATATGCACCTTCAAGTGGCAAACTTTCAAAAACGTGAACGTGTGTTTGCATGTCCAATCACATAAGTTAGTTCACGTATCTGGCGTACGTACATTGTCACATGTGTGCATCTTCTACAAGAGGTTGTGCTTTTGTGTATTTTATTGTACAGTATAGAATACAGTATCTTTATTTCAAGCCCAGGATGTCTGGAAGTGAGTGTAAAAGTCGTGGTGATGTAGCTGGTAGTACATAGCCGATTGTGTTAGTTGGGTACCTAGGCTGACTTTGTTGGACCCGTGAACAAATTGGACTTACAGATGTGCTTTCAGAACAGAACTCACTCATATGTAGGGGACTTACTGTATTGTATTTATTTATATTTTGAGTTGGAGTCTCATTCTGTTGCCTAGGCTGGAGTGCAGTGTCACGCTCACAGGCACCGCAGCCTCGACCTGCTGGGCTCAGGTGATCCTTCTGCTTCGGTCCTTCCAAGTAGCTGGAACTACAGGCACATACTACCACACCCAGCTAATTGAATTGTATTTAAATACTCACCCACAAATTATTAACTTTGCCTCAACCAAGCAATATCCTTTATGTCTCCATTTGCAACTACTAGGTACATTGTTCTCTTAGAATACACAAACCAGGGCATGATGGTGTGTTCCACTGCTGGACCAGCCTACAGGATGACCTCAAACAGGTCTTGTGGGGTCTTAGGATGACATCGATCCTTCCCAAAGTGGAGCCTTCCTCCCTTGTCCTGTCATGGGAAGGGCTCTACTATGGTTTTAATATTTGTCCCCTCCCAACCAACTCATGTTCAAATGTAGTTGCCATTGAGTATTAAGAGGTGAGATCTTTAAGGGGTGATTAGGTCACGAGAGCTCTGCCCGCATAAATGGATTAATGCAATTACCAAGGAAGTGGGTTTTTGTAATCTTGGGAGTGGGTTCCTTATGAAAGATCAAGTTTGGCTCCATTTGTCCCATTTCTCTCTCTCTCTCCCTCCTCTTTACCCTTCTATCATGTGATGCCTTCTGCCATGTTATGATGCAGCACGGAGGCCCTCGCCAGATGCCAGTCCCTCACTCCTGGACTTGCCAGCTTCAGAACTGTGAGCCAATACATTTCTGTTCATTACAAGTTGCCCAGTCTGTGGCATTCTATTATAGCAGCACAAAACAGACTAAGATAGGCACCGGGTTGTCAGGGAGGGCACAGAAGAGCAATACTCACTGCAGATGCAAGTGGAGTGGACAGGGTGCACTCCTCCTGGGGTTTCTGGGGTCTCCTCAACTCCTCTCCCATCTCTCTGGCCCACAGAGTTGTTTTCTCAGAAGCAGAGAATCTTACACTGCAAGTTCACAATAGACCCCTCTGTCCTCTGGTCAGCGGCTGTGTCAGAGTCTAATCTTTGTTGCCCCAGTAGTTGGTTCTGCAGTTGGCGCCTGGGGTCTACCCACGTAGGCATGGAGACAGGGAAGAAAGGCCCCCAGGGTACAGATGAAAGATTTAGGGAGCTGGGATGGAGGAGAGAATTAATCCCTGGAAATAGCATCCTGCTACATACATGTCAAAAGAGTAAACTTTAAGAAAATTTCACTTAAATCCTCCCAGATGCTTTAAGTGGCTCACACCTGTATTCCAGCATCTTGGGAGGGCAAGGTGGAGCACTGCTTGATCACAGGAGTTTGAGACCAACCGGGGCAACACAGTGAGATACTGTCTCTACAAAAAAATTTAAAAAGTTAGCTGGGTGTGGTGGTGCACACCTGTAGTTCTAGATATGTGGGAGGCTGAGGTGGAAGGATCACCTGAACCCAGGAGGTTAAGGCTGCAGACAGCCGTGATCATGCCACTGCACTACAGCCTGGGCGACAGAGTGAGACCCTGGCTCAAAAACAAACAAAAAACAACAACAGAAAAACCTAAAAAGCCACCTCCCATAGCCAGGTGCAGGGGCACACTACAACCGTAGTACCAGTTACTGGGGAGACTGAGGCAGTATTGCTTGAACCCAGGAGTTCAAGGATGTAGTGCACTATGATGGCACATACAAGTTGCATCTAGCCTGGGCAACAGAGTGAGTATGTCTCTTAAAAAAGAAAAAGAAAAAGAAAAAACACACCTCCTGATGCTACTGGTGTCATAACCTGCTACACTTTGAGGAATGCCATGTTAGGGCAAAGACATGGTCACTGGGAGTATTCACCTTGGCAGGGGGTATGGGTCTTCGTAAGCCTACATCTTGTCAAAACACACAGTCAGCTGGGTGCAGTGGCTCACGCCTATAATCCCAGCACTTTGGGAGGCTGAGATGAGAGGATTGCCTGAGCCCGCGGGTCCGAGATCAGCCTGGGCAACTTGGTGAGACCTCATTTCCACAATAAATTAAAGAAAAAAAATTAGTCGGGTATGGTGGTACATCTCTATAGTTCCAGCTACTTGGAAGACTGAGGCAGAAGGATCACCTGAGCCCAGCAGGTCGAGGCTGTGGTGGTCGGGAGCATGCCACTGCCCTCTAGCTTGGATGACAGAGTGAGACTCCAACTCAAAAAAAAAAAAAAAAAAAAAGACAGTCGCCCAAGCCAGGAACCATCCTCAGCCCCTCCTCTTCCCAAATCTCCCACATGCCTCAGAAGTGGAACTCAGTCACACATTTGAGTGGGCAAGAGAGTGATAGCACTGGTAGAACAGCCCCTAAGAGGAAGCTGGTGCTCCATGAATACCGACCGTGGTTGTTACAGCATCTCTGTGTCATGTCTGTAGCGCCTCTTCAGGGTAGGGAGTGTCCTTTGCACCTCTCTGGCGGGCAGCCTCTGAGGTGGTCCCATGATGCCACCTTTGGGTCTTCCCACTCTGTAACCGCCTCCTCTTGAGTGTGAACTGGACTTAGTGACTCACTCCTAAAGGACTGAATATGACCAGAGTGATGGAGTGTCACTTCGAAGATTAGGTTACAAAAAGACAGACTTCTGTCCTCCTGGTACTTTCTCTCTTTCTGCTTGCTCCAGGAAAGTTGCTGTCATGTCCTGGGTTTGTCAGAGGCCCTTGGAGAAGCCCCCACAGCAGGGAAGTGAGAGAAATCTCCAGTCATCAGTCAGTGAGGAACTGAGGCCCTCAGGCTCATAGCTGACGAGGAACTGAGTCCTGCCAACCCCTACAAGAGGGAGGCTCCAAGTGGATGCACCCTTGTTTGAACCTTCAGATGAGACCACAGCCCCAGCTTGTAGCCTTATGGGAGATCTTGAGACAGAGGCATCCAGTTAAGCTAAGCCCAGATTCCTGACCCATAGAAACTGCAAGATAATACATGTTTGTGGTTTTAAGCCTCTAAGTTTTGAGGTCTTTTGTCACGCAGCAAATAGTACAATTCTTCTCCCCAGTGCCTTACACAGGGTTTGCCTTATTTTAGAACCCACTAATGGGAAGAGGCTCAGCAGGTTTGAGTCACTCTCCACTTTTCAACCCTCCAAGGTGGCTGCATTTATGTCCACTTTTAGTTTTTGGCTACGTCCATTAGGGTTCTCTGTGAAAAAGTAATGGGCTAGAAACATGGATAGAATGGATGGTGGAACTTCAGCCTTCAGTGAAGATTGTGGCTGCATAGTCCTGGGCCTGGACATACCACCCTCTCAGCTAGAGGGGAGCACCAGGCCAGGGTCTTTCAGCCCCAGACCCACCTGTGGGACGATCTGTTCTCCAAATGATGCCTCTAAGTCTTTCTAGAACTTTTAAGTCAGAGTCAATTTTATTTCCCCAAAGCTTGGCTTGACCCATCTGCTTTCAAATGTGAGTGTGTGTGTGTGTGTGTGTGTGTGTGTGTAGAAACTTAATTTATCTTTATTTTCAGTTAAAAAAGGAAAAACACAAAAATAACTCATGTTATTTTGTAATGTGTCAGTTGTAAAAACAAAATACATGTATATGGCATAACGGGCAAAAGTCTCACGAATTCCTTTTCCCCAATCCCACGCCCCAGGATGAATCCAAGGTTGACAGTATGGTATGCAACTTTCCACGTGTAGACATACACATTAGAGCTGCCATTTATAAGTTATGTCACAGGGGGCAAATTACTTGGAGCGGTGGATAGCCTGGAGGGTAAATGCTCAGACACTACTAGAGCCAGAGTTCCTGGGTTCAAATCCTATACCACTTATGTGACCTTGGAAGATTTACCTAGCCACTACCCCCACCCTGCCTTAGTACAATGAGGCCAACACTACCTCCTGCATGTGAGTGGAGGGCTTGCTGAGCTGACACACCAAGCTATGGGCTACTACCACTTCCATCCCCCGAGGTCTTCCACAACAGCACTTTACTTGAGCCTGGTTTTGAAGTCAGGCTCCCCCTGAATTCTTCCCGGAGGTCATCTTCTTCCTGGATCCTCCCTGCCCAGGTGTTGATACAGGAGATGGAGTCAGGCTCCCCCCAGATTCCTCCCTGAGGTCATCTTCCTCCTGGGTCCACCCTGCCCAGGTGCTGAGATTCAGGAGATGGAGCCGAAGAGCCTGTTCCTAAGTCCTGGCCATCTGCAAACCTTCCCTAGCTGGAGCCTTGAAAGGAGTGGGGATGCAGGCCTAGCTGACTGTGTTCTAGTTAGTGAAGGTTTTCCTGTGGAATGGCAGCTTGAGAATAAAGTTGGGTTTCAATGATCACAAATCCACTGCTTAAAATCTCCAAGTCCTACCTGGGCTCTGTCAATCAGCAGAGGCTGATTTCCCTATTATTGGTACACTGCACTTCTTTTAGCTTTGTTAGTTTCCTGTAGTCTTTAATCCTTGGAGGGGGTATTGTTTCTTCCCCACATATTATACCCTTTCCATTCAGGTCGCCAGTATTTTCTTGTCAACATAGAAGCCGCTGAATGCCAGATTGGTCTGACAAGAACAAAGGCCCATCTGCACCAGAGACCAAGGCTGTCCCCGAGAATCTGGAGCATCTGCCATCACCCAAACCTATGGGTCTTTTTTGAGTCTGAGGGATGACACCACCTCTTAAATTTGTTTAGGCCTGTGTATGTAGTAGCCTTTTGTGGATATAACAGAGGGTAAAAATTCACAAAACTGTCAGGCTGATTTGTTGGTCTGTTTGTAGTGAGACCACAACCTTACTCATTAGTTCATGGACTTGAAAACCCCCAGTTGGCCACCCCAGTGTGCAGGGCAGAATAACTGACTAGTGTTGGATAAGCAGATCTCTACTCAGATCTGCCACGGGATGGATTCGCCACGTGAGTAACGGTCATTCTGGACAGTCTCCCTGGTTGATGCTGGGATCTGCAACGCTGCCGTTTGCCCGGTGCGTGCATGGGCCAAGCGGTAGAGGTGGGTTCAAACTGGCAGTCACTCCTGAGATCAGTTTTAGTCTATTTTTTAATTTCTTTCTTAAAAAATTGAGATGGGGGTCTCCCTATGTTGCCCAGGCTGGTCTTGGAACTCCTGGCCTCAAGTGATCCTTCCACCTCACCCTCCCAAAGTTCAGGGATTACAGGTGTGAGCTACTTCAACCAGGTGATTTTAATCTAATATCACATTTATTGAGTTTCTAGAAGGTGCAGACAGGAAGCAAACACAGTATCCTCGCCCCACTGGGAAGACAGGCAACCCAGGCACACAGCTCCTCTTGGCCCTGCTCTGCTGGGGGACATACGGGCTGTCCTGTGAGCTTGGCTCCTGTGAGCTTGGCTACCCACCTGTTTACATCACAGTCATGCAGGGCCATGGTCTGCACACCAACGCTTGGCTCCCTCATCCAGGTGAGTCCACATGTGAGGGCTTCACAGCCGACAGGGGCAACATTATCTGAACTCCAGCTAAAGACATGGAGGCCGTGAACCCGGCAGCATGCCTTTCCCAGCCGGCAGACTGCCAGGCTCTTGCTGGATGCTGGGGTCTGTGGGATGGGGAATGACTTGTCTATTTCTCCAAGTGAGGAAGCTGGAACTGAAGTCAGTCCTGTTCAATTTGACTTTGGGGTGACACACAGGACCTGCTTCATTTATAGAGATGGAGAGATTGCTCATGGTGACTTCTCCAGCAGGCGCCAGATAATCCAGCCTTATCAATCATGTGAGCCACAAGGGTGCAGGTGGAAAATACTCCCAAACCCAAAACCTATACGTTAGGACTATATCTGTACCCCCTACTAGAATTTTCCCTAGGGCCAGGCACAGTTCCAAGCATTGTGCATGGATCCAGTATAATTGTCACACCAACCCCATAAAGAAAGAAATTTTACTATTTGTTTCTATTATCGATACATAATATTTTACATATTTATGGGGCCCACATGATACCTTGATATGAGCACAGGATGTGTCATGATCAAGTCACAGCATCTGGGTGTCCATCACTTTGAGCATTTCTCATTTCTCTGTGTTGGCAACATTTCAAGTCCTCTCTTCAAGCTACTTTGAGATATACACCATATGACTGCTAACTACAGTTACCCTCCTGTGCTACTGAACATTAGGGCTTATTTCTTCTAACTGTAAGTTTGTACCCATTTACCAACCTCTCAAGAAGTCCTACCATTTTACAAGTGAGGAAGCTGAGGTTCAGAGAGGCTGGGTCACTTGTCCAAGGTCATCACTGGTACATGGCAGAACAAGGATTTGAACCTGGGACCTGCCCAACCCCAGAGTTTGTGGGGTTTTTGCCCCCCCCCTTTTTTTTTTGTGTTGGAGTCTCACTCTGTCACCCAGATTGGAGTGCAGTGGCCGCTCCTGGCCACCGCAGCCTCGACCTGCTGGGCTCTGGCAATTCTTCCGCCTCAGCCTTCCAAGTAGCTGGAACTACAGGCACGCACTACCACGCCTGGCTAATTTTTTGATTTATTGTAGAGATGAGGTCTCACCAAGTTGCCCAGGCAGGTCTCGAACCCACGAGCTCAGGCAATCCACTCACCTC
>CAUYQG010028801.1:0-13571 GCA_963574415.1 Tarsius wallacei
GAGGAAAAAAATAGCACTAAAAAAAACTGGGGATGTAGAAGTGCAAATGAATTGAAGAGACACTTAAACTTATTTTTGGCGAAGAAGGTGATTAAAAATCATTGTTAAAAAAAAAACAACAAACAACCAGGTACCAGATAATCAAGCACCTTGGAAAATCCCATACAGTGATTAAATTCTCTCCTGAAGGACACCAAGACTATTGAAGCAAAAAAAGATGACTTGATCAGGTTTGGATTTTGAATAAACATTGTGGAGGCAGGGTAAATAATAGGTACATAGGATATAAAACAATAGACAAGGTCACAATAAAGAACACTATTAAAACAAATCAGTAAAGAAATGATCAAACAATACAGGGGCAGCCATGATGTTAGAAAGAATGGGATGGATTCCATGATTATTAGGTGGTCATGATATGATAATTAATTGTGAGATTAAGGATACTTTTTGACTAGGGAAGTGGGGCACCACCTCAGAACAAAGGAAAACTAGAAGTACAACAGGTATAAGTGAGAAATCAATTTTTATATGTTGAATTAGAAGTGGCCTTTAAAAATATCAGGAAATGCTCGGAAAGAAGTCATGATTCTGGGGCTTAAGAAAAATCTGAGACTGGTATAGTGATTTTGAAATCATTTATTCAGTAGTCATTTTTCATTTATTATATGTCAGGCTAAGTGTTAGAAATGCTACTGACAGAGGCCTACCCTCAAGGAACTTAAAGGCATGAAATATACAGGATAGTAAGGCCAGAAAAATAGGAACAAATTCTGTGGGATAATATGGGAGTTTTTTTCCTCAACTCTTTTTTGGGGGGGTTATTTTTTTTTTCAAATTTGAATGTGCATATAAGTCACCTGGGGAACTTGATAAAAGAAGATTCTGATTCTATAGTAGGTCTGAGGTGGGACCAGAAATGTCTGCGTTTCTGACAAACCTTCACTTCATGTTGATGAGCGTGTTAGTCTATGGGTCTCACTAGGAAGAAAAGGTTTCTATCCTCGTGTTAGAGTAGGTCAGAGTCATCATTAGAGAGAAATGTGTCAGAGAAACCAGATAAGGAAGGGTCTGACCCCTGGGATAGAAGGAAATGGTGGTAGGAAAGAGAGAACCAATTCTCCATTAAAGATGACTTGTGAGTATTGACCATCTCCACTCACCATTTGTTACTCAAGAAACTTTCATGAACCTGCTTTTAAATCCAAGCTCTGTTAATGAATGAGATGAATTCCTTTAACACACTTTCTGTTCTGAGTTTTTTTTTTTTTTTGGTAATAATTTAATATGGGCATCCCAGGAAAGAGGTCTGTGAAATTAGAGCTTCAGTTTTAACCCCAGCTCTGTCGCTTAGTCATGTTACTTGGATGATGTTGACTGTTTCGCTTTGCGATCCAATTTCGTAGTCTGCCAAAACCCAAATAGTACTTGCTAAGAGCAGAATGTTTGTGTCTCCACAAAATTCTTATGTTAAAACTCAATCACCAACGTGATGTTATTAGAAGGCAGCACCTATAGGGGGTGATTAGGTCATGGAGTCAGAGACCTCATGAATGAGATTGATGTCCTTAACAAGAGAGGCCCAAGGCAGCTCCATCAGCAGCCTTTCTGCCATATGAGGACACAAAGAGAAGGCCCTGCTCCAGAAAATAGAAAGTGATCCTTCACCAACCACCAAATCTGCTTGCACATTGATGTTGAATTTCCAGCCTCCAAGACTGTGATAAATAAGTTTCTATTGTTTATAAGCTACCCAGTTAATGGCATTTTGTTATAGCAGCCCAAATGGACTAAGATAGTGCTTCATTCCTGCAAAAATCACATGTAAGTGACACTAAGATGCAAGAACTGGGGAAGGATGTTTGCTATTTCTCTTGTTTTATCCACACAAGACTAAACTCAATTCCAAATAGTTTATTCATTCTTTCTTTCTTCAGGGGAAAAGCTTTTTTTCCACGAGGGAAAGATAATTCCCTGACATTCTGGGCACATGGAAGTCATGTGCTCACTAACCCTGGGGGAGGGAGTCTCTCAAAGGGTGATTCTCAGCCCAGCAGCATTGGCATCACCATGTGTTAGAAATGTGATTTCATGGACCTTACCATGAATCTCTAGGGATAGGGCTTAGGAAAATGTGTTATGGCAAAGTCTCCAGGTGATTTGTATGGATGTTGAAATTTAAGAACCCCTGCTCTACGTGATCCCAGCTCAAATGAGCTTCCGTTACTTCAGGATTTGTGGGTTATGAGTGTCCCAGATGCATGGGATTCTCCACAGTCAGGTGAGAGTCTGAGACCCAAAACAGACCTATAGAAGAGACCGTATAACTTTCTTCCCAGCACTCGGGAAAGGCTGACCAAAGGCAGAGGAGACCTGGACTTCCCCCAAATTCCCTCATCCAGGTCAATGTTGTTAAATGAAACTTTATTTCCAGGTTATCTGATCATCACAGTATTACACACTTATAAATAACAAAGATTGCCCTTCATATTTGTGAAATTTAATCAGAGAAGTCTCAGAGTGGAGAAGTAATATTTTTAAGTGACTGACCTGGGGTCCAATTCCTTTCCTTACTGCTTAGAAGCAATTCAAAACAGTAACTTCCAGATTTAATTCATTCTTCTTTTTCTTCCTTTTTCCCCAAAACCATCCCTTATCAAATCAATATATTTTGTGAACCAAACTAAATCTGATGTTTGTTTTGCGAGGCTGCGCAATTTGACTAAAACTCTTAGCTCTATAAAAATTACCCATATTGCTTGTTTCCTCTCAATTAGAAAAGGGCCTGCTCATAGCTCAGTCACCAAAAACATAACAATATAGGTTTAAAAAAAAGTGCTTTTATTCTCCTTAGTCATTGCACTAGAGTTTAATGGCATATGGAACAATGGAGAATTCTGCAGAAAATTTTTCTGATTTAGAGGCAGGCCCAAGTCACTAGCCAGCATTAAAACTATAATCCAGCCAGGCTCGGTGGCTCAGCCTGTAATCCCATGCCTTGGGAGGATGAGGTGAGTGGATTGCCTGAGCCCGAGGGTTCGAGACCCGCCTGGACAACTTGGCGAGACCTCATCTCTACAATAAATCAAAAAATTAGCCGGGCGTGGTAGCGCGCGCCTGTGGTTCCAGCTACTTGGAAGGCTGAGGCGGAAGGATAGCCGGAACCCAGCAGGTCGAGGTTGTAGTGGCTGGAATCGGCCACTGCACTCCAGTCTGGGTGACGGAGTGAGACTCCAACTCAAAAGCAAAAACAAAAACAAAAAAAACTATAATCCTAGACTACCTTTAAAATATATCTTGTTCCCACAGCTGTGAACATCAAAATTCTGTTTTAACCAACCCCATCAAAAATTCTAATGCATGAAAATACATTTTAAGAGAAAGCTACAGGACTTTTGTATCAATAGTTTTTGCTCACTCTCTCTTTCCCAGACACACATATGTGCCCATGCACAAACAACTAAGACACACAGACATCACTAAAAGCAAAAATTACCAATAACTTCTCCACACAAGACTAAACTCAATTCCAAATAGTTTTAAGGCAATGGAAAGGGGTGAGAAAACTTCCTCAATTATCTGCGAAAGCTTGCAAGATTCCCTATGATTGAGGAACTGCTTCCTTTGAAGACAAATGAATTCTCATTTCTTCATGTCTGCGGGAACAAAGAATGCCTGGTTTAGTTAGCATATTTGGGAAAACTTGTTTCTTATGAAAACAGAGCACTGATATTTTTTAAGATTTGCTATCATAAATATTGAATATTGTGTAGATAAAATACTATTTCACGTTATTATTAGGTTCCTAGAAGATAAGTGATAATCTTTACATAAGAAAATAACTTCAACACTTCACATTTAAAAATTTAATTATGTGTTTTATTAATTAATTGTATACATTCTTGACAAGTAAAATAGCTAATAGCTATATAATGTTTTCACTTTTAAATTATTTTTATGTACATATTTCACTTTTGAACCTCACAACTAAATGACTTTAGATACTAACATTACCCTCATTTTACATACAAGTAAAATAAAAACAGAAAGGGATTAGATGAATTCCCCAAATTTAGAAAACAACACAGTATCAGAACCAGGATTAAAACCCAGATTGTCTGATTTCAATTTTCACTATCATTTTTTTGAAAAACTGACAAAATAAAGGAAAATTTTTGCTGTATATACCAGCCAGAATTATTTTCAACTGTAACTCTGATATTTCTAGATAATCCTTAATCCTTGAAGTCAATTACATCCTATACTGGTGGTCTAAAATTCATATTCAGACAAAAAATATACATGCAAAAAGAAACAAAAAAGAATAATCCTAAGAATGTTCTGCCTGGATATAATAATTAAACTGAAGAGTGACAACTACGACTGAAAAATCACCATCTCAAGTACCATCATGTATTCATTCAATTAAACTCAAACTACAGATATGTCAACTACTGCTAGGTGCAGAAAATGAGGCAGTTCCAGACTACAAGAAACTCATAATATCAAATGAATATTAGATACATATTTTAAACAAGCTGTATTCAATATTATATGGTGACAATTTGTTTTTGCAGTAGTTATCAGTTCTGTTTATAGATTACTAGATTATTGTTACAAGCTTCTAATATATTGTTGATGTTTTCTAATGAGCCAGTTGAAATAAACAAGTTTTTAATATAGGTAGACACTGTCAAATAGAAAAAGTTTATAGCTATTTTAAATAGATGTACTCAACATGAAAGATGTAAATAATAAAAAATTATATTTGAGCAACCCAATTACTTTGAGAATCAAAAGATTAAATAACTAAAACCATTGAAAAAAATAATAGGCTTCACAAGGCATTTCCTCATGCCCAATATTCTGCTGTGCTTTTTAAGGGAAGTTACAGCTGCCAGAGTTGATTTAATTTAACATAATTTAACTGTTGAATTTGTATTTTGTACACATCCATGGAGGCCCTAAAGCAATAGTATGTATTCCTTTAAATGAATACTTTTCTTTCACAATTTAAAGAAAAGATTGGCTTAGAAGACAGTAGTGAACTGTAACAAACTACCCAAATATGCAAAGTACCAGCCAGAAAGATTTCCCTGACACCAATCCACCAATGAAAGCATTAAAAGAGTAAGAGTCTATTTTTCTTCTTTCACAAAAATGTAATTTAGTCATAACCTTCTTCCAAATGCAAATGCCACAATCAAAGAGCTTGGAGTAGATACTCTATCTATCTCACAAACAACCTTCCATGGCCTAGCTTTTCCAAGTATGTACCCCATGCACCAACCTCATGTGTTGACTCTATGAGTATAAGCACATTGACACGCATGTAGACTTATGTGTCTTACATCTAAATTATTCCTTGTATTGTTATTCTTTTTATTAATTGTCATTGCACAACAGTTTCAATACTGAACAGGCTAAAGGACTTACTTGAGGACACTAAAATGTAATGAATAGAATGAAAAAATAAACACTTACCTTATATCCAGCTCAGTTTGTAAACAGCTGGTGTTTGACTCTTCTATACCTGCCTATTTTCAAGTAACAGTTTCTCTTTTCTTGCCTTCTCAAAAGCCTCCATCCTAACAGGGCTCCTAGTCTGAATTTCTAGGACTCTAGATCCAAAAGGTAATGCCTGCCCTTGAACATGTGTGCTTTTCTTCCTTTCAGAAGGCAGAAGACTATACCCTAAAGCAAATGATTCAGTAATGAGATAGAGTTGTAGGATATACTTTTTTTTATGTATGGATATATTAAACATTTTTCAAATTCTTACTGTTTTAGGAACTATATACTTATTTTCCTCACACACTAGTAGAAGACGGTATCATTATTATCAGTATTTTGTTGATACTGTGTGACTTAAAGTCACACAGCCAGCAAAGGTGCAGGTGGCATTTCTTCCTTGGTCATATCAGCCCTCAGAAGGTTTCCAGTGAGATATACGATCACCGTATCTTGTTCTTTATGCTTTCTGACCTCTGCGTGCACATTTACTGAGATATTCATGAACATACTCAATTATCACATGCAAAACTCATGCTGAATTCTGCTCTGACAGTTAAGTTGCTTTGGCCTCCTGGCTTTCACATTCAGCCAAATGCTCTGTCTTTCTCAGGAATGGAATGAAATTGTAGCTTCTCTCCTCTGTCATTGTAGAAGACTTGGCAAAAATTCCTTAGACCTCTCTAACACTGACCCACACAGCCATTTTTACCCCTCCCACATCGTGATGGCTGTAGGATAGAATTCCCAGAAGTTCTAAAAATAAGTTTGATTGTCCAGGAGTAGAACAGGCTTGGTCTATTTATCCCCAAACATCCAAATTTAGTAGACATTCTACTGACAATTTCCTCTGGAAGCTAAATCGTGAAGAGAGGTGGGAAGGGAGCCCCCTTCTTAAAGAGTTTTATCAGTCACTGACACTTGTGGTAGTGTAGGGGAGCTGGCACAGTCTGACTTGTGAAAGCCAATTGTTAGCATCTATTCCCAACTTCACATTGAGTGCTGGCACCCTGGTAGCTTGAAATCAGACATGGTAAGAATATTTACACCACAGAAATGAAAACACTACAAACTGCAGCTTCCCCCCCCAAGAAAACTGATTATTAAACATTTTCCAGGATTGCTTAAGCTTCTCTTCAAATTCCCTTTGCTTTCCTCAACTCAGATAGTTTTTTTTCTTCTTCTTCTTTAATACTTCTCTATGAAGAAGGGTATCTGGATCAACATGTATACTTCTCAGATCTTCTAGACTTATAGGTGCTCCAATTGCCGTTGGATTTTTGGAGACCATATATCTAGTGGCCTAAATGAGAGAGAAAACAAGTTAAAAGAAAGTAGGGAAAAGTTGGTTTATACTTTACAAAATGTACACACAGAAACTAGGTAATACAGCCATGTGAAACAGGTCCCAGCTCTTTCCAATGGACACAGAGTTGCCAGAAAGGAGTCACAGACTAATGGGTTTTGAAATTCGTTAGACTGGTCTTCCCCATGACCTTCAGGGACCGACCACTGGTTGTTGATTCTGGATGCTCCCTGCCCTTAATTAAAATCCTGATGATAAAAAGTCAGTAAGACTTCAACTCACAGGAATATAAAACAGGTGGATGCTTCCTATTCATCCCACGAATTAAAAATCTGGACATTATATAGTGAACAAACATAAGACTCTGAAAAGTGGTGACAGGAGGACAGACCAGCTAGAGGCCTCGGGACACAGAAATGATACAATTGTTAGTTCTCTGGGATTTCTCAGGCATGAAGCTGAAGTAGTCAGAAACTCAGTAACCCAAAATGCAGAAAAAAGAGGCCCCAGTAGGATCCCATTCTATTTAATCAAAGTACAAAGAAAGAGGCAAACTCTAGAGGGAAAACTTTTAGATAATCATTATTCTACTCCAGGTAGACGTCACAAAACAAACAAACAAACAACAACAAAATAAGGAAAAACTGAGGTCTCAGCACCACCTATGACAGTAACAGTCGAGTGGCAACACTGAATTTCACCTTCATGAGGCTGTGACAACTGGCCCAATGTCCCAGCTGAGGAGGTGTCAGAGAAGGCCAAGGGGGAGCTGAAACACCCATGCTCACTAGTAAAGAACTCCTCTCTACCTTTATGGTTTCAGTGGAGAAGATAGAGACAATGGGAGACCCTGATCTTTCACATTCCCAGCTGAGACTGCCTTCAACAGGGTGTCGGTGAAGACACTTTGGGGAGTCGGAGCTGCTCCTGCCCAGCAACCCAGCAGTCACAAAGAGCACCCCTCCCCCTCAGATGCAAGTGGAGATCAGTGGGGAACCTGGGCTTCTAGCTCCACCTGACATTAACAGAATAGCACTCTCCTCCTGCTGGAGCAGTGTTAGGAAACTAAAAGAGAAGGTTACAGTAAAGATCCAGAGTTTTGTAAAACAATACAAAAATAGCCAGTTTTCAAAAGAAAATCACTAACCATACTGAGAACAAAAAGGGTCTGGAAATGAATGGAAAAATAAAATAAAATCCATAGATATCCACACCAAGTGGAACAGAGATATTAGAATAATCTGACAAAATTTTAAAGCAGCCAGGATAAAAATGATTCAATGAGCAATTATAAGCATACTTGAAACAAACAAAAGGGAGAGATAAACACATCCATGATTATAGCTAGAGACTTTAACATTCTTCTCTCAACAACTGATAATAAAACTAGACAGAAAATTAGACAGGATACAGAAGAATTCAAAAACACCATCAACCAGGAGCTAATTGACATTTATAGAACAGTAATCCAACAACATAAGGATATGCACTCTTTTCAAATCCTCATAGAACATAAACCAAGAGAGAACATATCCTGGGTCATAAAACAAGCTTCAGCAGAGTTAAAATAATTGAAATCATAGAGACTGTGTTTTGTGACCTAATGGAATCAAACTAGAAGCTAGTAATATAAAGGTAACAGGAAATTCTCTAAACATCTGGAAATTAAACACTTTCCTTAAAAAAAAACAGGATGTATTAAGAGAACAGAAAAGCTCCTACAGTGGGAGGGGACCCAAGGAGGTTGCCCTAAATAAACACTTTTCTAAATAATCCATTGATCAAAAAAATGAACTCAAAATAAATTTTTAAAAATTCATTGAGTCAAATGAAACTAAAAACAAATGCAATAAGTCCCCTACATATGGACCTTCAAGTTGAGAACTTTCAAAGATGTGAACCCATGCGTTTTCACATGGCCAATTATGTGAATTAGTTCATGTGTTGGGTATACATTGTCACATGTATGCATTCTCTACAAATGCTGTGCTTTTGTGTACTTCACTGTACAGTATTGTACAGAGTGCAGTAATCCAATATCTTCACAAGTATTTTAAGCCCAAGATGTCCGGAAGCATGCCTAAAAGCATTGGTGATATAACTGGTACATACTAACATGTGTTAGTTGGGTACTCAGGACTAACTTTGTTGGACTTACAAACAAATTAGACTTACTAATATGTTTTTGGAATGGAGCTTGTTCATATGTAGGGAACTTACTGTATATCAAAATTGGTGTAATACAACTAAAGCAGTGCTGAGAGAAAATTTATCACACTGAATCTAACATTAAAAAAAGAGAAAAACTATCTTTTTTTCTTTTGAGCTGGAATCTCATTCTTTGTCGCTCAGGCTGAAGTGCAGTGGCATGCTCACGGCCACCGCAGCCTCAACTTGCTGGACTCAGGTGATCCTTCCACCTCAGCCTTCCAAGTAGCTGGAACTACACACTCACGCCACCATACCTGGCTAGTTTTTGTGATTTATTGTAGAGAAAAGTTCTCACCAAGTTTCCCAGGCTGGTCTCAAACCCCTGGATTCAGGCAATCCTCTCACCTCGACCTCCCAAAGTTCTGGGATTACAGGCTGAGCCACCACACTGGGTCAAGAAAAACTCTTAACAACCAGAGCAGTCAACTCAAGGACCTAAGAAAATATGAGTAAAAAAAAAAAAATCCAAAGAAAACAGAAGGAGGGAAATAAATATAAAATCAGAAATCAATGAAATATTTTGAAAATAAAAACAGGAAAGATAAATAAAACAAAAAGATAGTTATTTGAAAAGATTAATAAAATTAACAATATTATAGCAAGATTGAGAGAGAGAGGGAGAGAGACAGAGAGAGAGAGAGAGAAAGACATAAATTGTCAATAGCACAAATGAAAGGGGATATTATGACGGACTTACAGACAGCCAAAGATAAGAAGAAAATTCTACAGTAACTATACATATATAAATTTGACAACTTAGATGACATAGACCAGTTCTCAAAAAAAATCTATTATAGCTGATCCAACATGAAATACATAATTTGAGTAGCCATATGATGATTTGAGGAATTTGAATTCAAAATTAAGTATTTTCCAATTTAATTTATAACCCTTCCACAAGAATCATACAAAACCAAAACAAACAAACAAAAAACCCCACAGACCAATATGTTTCATAAAAATTGTCACAAAAAATTAAGAAAACATTAGCAAATAGAATTCCTCAACATATAAAATAATTATACACCATGGCCAAAAGAGGGTAGTACAAAGATATAAGACTGGTTCAGTAATTGAAAATGAATCAATGCAATCTGGCGTATTAACAGGCTAAAGAAGAAAAATAACATGATCATACAGAAATAAATGCAGAAAAAGCATATGACAAAATTTAATACTCATTTATTATTTTCAAAAAACTTCCAGAAAAATAGGAATCACAGGAAAATGACTTAATTTTATAGAAACTATTGATAAGAAAATCTACAACTAACATTACATTTAATGGTAAAAATATTCAGTGCTATTCCTCTAGGATCAGCTAAAAGGTAAGGTTATCCTCTCTAACCACTTTTCTCAAAATAGTGCTGTAAGTTTTAGCCAGTACAATAAAGCAAGAAAAGGAAGTAAAATTCATATTGATTGAAAAGACAAAAGACATTTGTCTCTATTTGTGTGATGTAATTATCTATGTATAATCTACAAAATGCTTAGAATTTAAAAGGATGCATACTAAAATATAAAATCAGTTGTATTTTTATATACTAGCAAGGAAGGTATAGATATCAAAATTTAAAATATGAAAACATTTACAATTGTTTAAATAAATAAAATACTTAGGTATAAATCTAGCAAAATATGCATAGGATTTGTATGCTAATAACTATGCAAAACTGATTTAAAAATTTTTTTAAGATCTTAAATAAATGGAGAGACATATGGTGTTCATGGATTGGAAGACTCCAGATAGTAAATATGTCAGTCCTTCCTAAATTGATAGACAAGTTTAATGCAATTTCTATTAAAATCGCCACAATAATTTTTGTAGATACAAAGCTCTTCTAAAATTTGTGTGGAAAAATAAAGAAACTAAAAATAGCAAAAGTAATTTTATTAAAAAGGAAAGATGTCAGTCTACCTGATTTCAAGACTTATTATATAGCTACGGTAATCAAAACTGTATGGTACTGCAGTGGGATAGAGGCTTAAGTCAATGGAACAAAACACGGAACCCAGAAATAGGCCCACCCACACAAATATGTTCAACTGAGTTTTGACAACGGGGCAAAAGCAATTCATTGCAGGAAAGACAGCCTTTTCAACAAATGGTGCTGGAGCAATTAGACATCCACAGGCAAAAAAAAAAAATAAACCTCAATTTATGTTTTACATCTCATTAAAAAATGCAGACTATAAAACTGTAAAACTTTTTGAAAAAGAAACTTATAAAAAACCTCTTCAGGATCTAGGGCTAAGCAGGCATTTGACAATGAAAGCATGATCCATGTGTGTGTGTGTGTGTGTGTGTGTGTGTGTGTGTGTGTGTGTAAACAAGTTGAAAACATTTGTTCAGTGAAAGACCTTGTATAAATGGATGAAAAGACAAGCCACACAGTGAGAGAAAATATTTGCAAACAAGACATTTAATAAAGGACTAGGATCTCAAATATATAAGGAACTCCCAAAATTCAAAAACAAGCAACTCAATTAGGCAATGCACAAAAGACTTGAAGAGATATTTAACAACAACAAAAAAATAATAACATGAAAAAGTGATTAACATCATTAACCAGCAGAAAATTGAAAATTAAAACCACAGCAAGGTATCTAAGAGAGTTGCTAAATTAAAAATAGTGACGATACCAAAAGCTGATTAAGATGCATAGAAATTGTATCACTCATGCATTTTTAATGGGAATTTAACATGGTACAGCCACTCTGGAAAAGAGTTTGAAAATTTCTTTTTTTTAAATTATATATATTTTTTATTTTAAAATTGTGGGGTACAGTTAAGGGTTAGGTATACAAATATTCATTGCACAGGTACCCTTGTTGATGAGGTGTGCCCCTGCTTCCCCAGACAGATATTGACCACCGTTAATCCCACCTCTCCCTGCCCCTCCCTACCCCACCCCCCGGTAGTTTCTCGCCACGGTCAATATTTTTCTTATAGTATTACGGTAGTTGTTCAAGGTCCACTTATGAATAAGAACATGTGATACTCAGATCTGTGTTTCTGTGAAAGATCATTCAGTATTATAAACTCTAATTCCATCCAGGTTGCTGCGAAATTCATGATTTTGTTCTTTTTTATGGCTGCATAATATTCCATTGTGTATATGTACCACATTTTTTTAATCCAGTCCTCTTTTGATGGACCGCATGGTTGGTTCCATGATCTTGCTATTACAATCCTCAGCAAAAAAAACAAAGCAGGAGGAATCACACTACCAGACTTTAAACTTTACTGTAAAGCTATAATAATCAAAACTGCCTGGTATTGGTTCAAGAACAGACATATGGACCAAGGGAATAGAATTGATATTCCAGAAGCAAAACCTCAATTTCTCAACAAACTCATATTCTATAATTTCTTAAAACTTGCAACAGGCAACTACTATACAACCTAGCAATTATACTTCTAGGCACTTTAATCCTGGATAAACTATGACTTACATTCACACAAATACTTGTATATGAAAATTATAGAAGCTTACTTATAAACTATGAATTACTTTGGCTAGTAATTTATAATAGCCCCAAACTGAAAACATCCCAGACGATCTTCAATGAGTGAATGATTAAATAGTCTATGGTACATTCACACTGTAGAATACTATTCAGTGATAAAAGGGAACAGATTATTGATACATACTACAATGAAACTGGATGAAGCTCCAGAGAATTATACTGAGAGAAAAAAGCAATACCCCAAATTTACATACTATGTGATCCCATTATATAACTTTCTTGAAATAACAAAGTTATAGAAATAAAGAAAAGATTAGTGGTTACTAATGATAAGGGAATGGGTGTGGGTATAAAATGGCAATGTGAATAATTTTGTGATGATAAAAATATTCTGTATTTTGATTGTATCAATGCCAGTATCTTTACGGGGATATTGTACTATAGTTTTGCAAGATGTTAGCACTAAGAGAAACTGGATAAAGAATACATGAGCTCAATCTACCTTCTTTCATATGATTGCACATGAATCTAAAATTATCTCAATATGAAAGAGTTTGAATTTTTCTTAAAAGCCAGACCTAACCAAATTATGACATCACATTACAAGAACTGAGGTGCTTTTTGGTCCTCTCTGCCCACTAATACCACAATGAGCCTGCCCCTGTGTCATATATCAAACACCTGTCCAGAACTGCTTTCGACACCCTGCCTTCGATCCTGGCAGGAGATACACATCTGGCCACGATGCCTCTCTTCCTAGGCGTCTTTCTTGCCATGGGGAGGGGAAATGGTCTCTAATGCTCCAACTAGTAAGTGGAGCTGAATGTCCTGAGAGAAATTGCAAATTTTTAAAACAGGACATAGAACTGAAGCTGACGTGAACTAGGTACAGATACCAACATATAGTAACTGAAAATTAGAAAGTGAGGCATCAGCCGGGCTCGGTGGCTCAGCCTGTAATCCCACGCCTTTGGGAGGCTGAGGTGAGTGGATTGCCTGAGCCCGCGGGTTCGAGACCCGCCTGGGCAAGCGAGACCTCATCTCTACAATAAATCAAAAAATCAGCCGGGTG
>CAUYQG010028805.1:0-15187 GCA_963574415.1 Tarsius wallacei
TCCTTCTGCCTCAGCCTTTCAAGTAGCAGCAACTACAGGCGCGCACTACCATGCCCTGCTAATTTTTTATTTATTGTGAAGACGAGGTCTCGCCAAGTTGCCCGGGCGGGTCTCAAACCCGCGGGCTCAGGCAATCCACTCACTCCAGCCTCCCAAAGGTGCGGGATTACAGGCTGAGCCACCAAACCCGGCTACTTTTATCATTTATAATTGTAGACTTCAAGCTGCCATAATCAATGAAAACTCCTTTTCCTAACATCCCCCAAACAAAGAACTACCCACTTATTATGCTCATTTCTATCTAAATAAAAAAGACAAAAAGCAGAAAACCCAATAGTCCTCTGCAGACAATCCTTAAGTTGCACATTTGAGTTGGTAAAGTTGAGTAGGACTCTTCCTTTATTTTGAACTATTCTTATTTGACGAACAATGAATGCGTAAACAGGCAAGCACTCTCTTCTTCTTTTTAAAAATTCTCTTAACCCTATGAACAAAAAAGAGGATACTTGAAGAATTTGACACTTGTGCACATATTTCCCCACTGGCATTTCAGAGCTTCCAGAAACATCAAATCCAATAGGAGGTTGTTCAAAACCATATTTGCTTGCTACTGCAACTGGTGCAGTGAACTAATTTTTCTGAGGTGATTGGCCCCTAACCTGAATTTCTCTTCAGCTGCCTCCATCAAATGGATTTAGAGTCTTTTCCATTGCTGTGAGGTTAATAGCATTTTCAGATTCTAATCTAGTTTCTGGAAAATTGTCTTTTTAAAAAATTAATCAATAGTACTCATTTTTACATCAGTATGTCAAACAAGGCAAAGTCTACCACATCGGGCATTTCTGTCACTAACTGTACTATCAGTAGATATTCCTACACGACAAAAGTCAATAAACTCACCATGCTTGCAGCGTTGCCATTTGTTCATGCTTTTAATTCACTCATGTATTAAACCCTGCCTGGAAGACTCACTGGGCAAAGACATTAAATTCCCCTGAAGCAAATATTTTCAGGAAAAAGTCTTAAATATATTTTCATGCCTGTATCCTGACTTTTTCTCCTCAGGGAAACTGGACAAATGCTCTCTAAACACAATGTATGTGTTCTGTCACAAAATAAATAACCAATTAATTTATTAATTTCCAAAGTGACCTGGAGTTCACATCAAAGCAGATCTATTTAAGTAAGAGGTGGGGAAGAGATATTTTAGAGATTGAATTAGATGATCATATAAAAGCATAAAGTCTAACGCCCAAATCGCAGTAAATAATAGATATGAGCAATAATGAGCATTAGTGATTGTTACTACTTATATCATATCAAATAACAATTATAAATCATAGTTGGCCCTCTCGATAGGGCAATATTAAGTATAAGCATTTCCATCATTGGTCCTACCATGGGAATACGTATTGAATGCGATCATGGCAGTGTAAATGAAAGTTACTCATGGAAAAGGTTGTTTATGAGACTGTTTATGGAATAGCATTTTAGTTCAATTCGATGGACATAAAGCCCTTACTATACAGGTCAGACTCCATACTACAGATACTATTACATCCCATAGGGGTACAAAATGTTGAGTGCTTGTCTTAAAGGGACCATAATAATGTATGGGAGATAGAACGTAAATTAATTATATTACAGTGTGGTGAGTGCAGTAATACGATATGTGGAATACAGAAGAGGACAAAGTGATTCCTATAGGCAAAGTCAGGGAAGGCTGCCTGGAGGAGTAGTCAAATTGGATTTTGAAAGTTAGGAAACCTGTTATGACAGAGGGTGAAGTTGTGCAAAATCTTGGAGACTGGAATCAGCCTGGTTCTTATGGAAAATTTAGGACAGCTACAGTGAAATGTGGGATGCAAATGAGTGGAGGTGAGGCCATATTTTGAAAGGGTTTGTAATTTTGGAATTTGGACATCATTTCAAGGTCAGTGAGGAACCACTGAAGGATTTGAAGCATGAGATAGAACTGACTGATCATTCTTCAATTTTATAGCCAGGTGCGGTGGCTCATGTCTGTAATTCCAGCACTTTGGGACGCAGAGTTGAGAGGATTGCCTGAGCCCAGTGTTTCAAGACCAGTCTGGGTAACTTGATGAGACCTCGTCTCTACAATAAGTCAAAAGATTAGCCGGACATGGTGGCCAGAGCCTGTAATTTCAACTACTTGGAAGGCTGAGGTGGAAGGATCCCCTAGTCCAGCAGGTTGAGGCGGCGGTGGCCGTGAGAGTGCCCCTGCACTCCAGCCTGGGCGACAGAGTGAGACTTCAACAAAAAAAATTTTTTTTTTAAGTAAAGAAGACTCTAATTTCAAAGTATGAAAAAGAAATTGTGAGGGATTGGGATAAAGGCAGGAATTTGTAGCTTTTTACTTTACTCATTGCATTAGAAATTTATACATCCAAAAATGATGGAAATTCTTACTTATCAATGGGTTGTTGATCAATGATTTGAGGCAATGGTAATTTCCCCCCCATATTTATATGGAGGATTACCACTGAGTTCTCCTCTTGGTAAGCTGTCTTTATGGTCTAGTTTTATTTTCTGATTCCAGGAGGTTATATCAATATCAGTCTATCTAAAGATAAAATATATTACACTAAGGACCACTCCACACACACTTGTGTTTTTTATATAATATAATGCACTTGGAAATTTATGAGTGAGACTATGCCATGGAACAATTTGATCAGTCTAATTTTCTGGTTTGTGTCTCAGAATAACCTGAAGAGAAGACTGGTTCTGAAGGAAGGTGAGTCAAAGGGTAGAGAAGATTCAGCCTGGAACATTTTTGCCTTGAAAGGTTACTGGGAACCCAACTTTCTTGTAGGGTTGTCTGATGATCCCAAGCTCAGGACTGGACATGATTTTCACACAGTAATCTAGGGCTTCTGTGGATGAGGGCTTGTCTAGACCCCGGGTGCTAGCCAAGTCTCTTCATTGTGAGGTCTAGTTCTGTATCTCAGGGAGGGACTGGAAACTGTTCCCCTTCTAGAGGAGAAGGTTGAGTCTTCTTATTGGAATGGTCTTCTATGCCAGTTGCTGTTGTTTGTACAGGTTGTATTGGCAGCTGGTGGATTTCTTTTTTCTTTTGAGTTAGTGTCTCACTCTGTCGCCAAGACCAAAGTGCAGTGGCATGATCATGGCTCACTGCAGCCTTGACCTCCTGGGTTCAGGTGATCCTCAGTCTTCTGAGTAGCTGGGAGTATAGGCACGCACCACCACACCGAGCTAATTTTTTTGATTTTTTTTTTTTTGTAAAGATGAGGTCTTCTATGTTGTCCAGGCTGGTCTTGAACACCTGGGCTCAAGCAATCCTCCCACCTCAGCCTCCCGGTGTGCTGGGATTATAGGCATAAGCCACCACACCTGGCCTCTTTTTCCCTCTTCTATTCACCATTGTCTTTAACCTTGGCCTTATTGCATCATACTGTAGTATGACTATATGTTTATGAATGTCAGTGACTGTGAGCTCCTGAGGCCAGGAGCCATGTCTTACTCTCCTCCATTTCCCTGAAAAACAGAATGCCTGCATACCAGAGGTACGAAAGAAAAAAAAAAAAGAAAAAAAAAAGCGATGGGTTGAGTGAATGCTGTCTTTGTTTATATATTAGATCCAGTGACTTTCCTCTAGGACCTCAATTTCTAGAGTTATCCCAGGCACTTGGGACTCTTTGTTTTTATTTTTTCTATTTTCAAAATTATTATTTTATTTTAAAATTTTTATTATAAAGATATGGGAAACAATTCAGGGTTAGGTATGCAAATGTTGATTATGCAGGTACCCTTGTTGATGAGGTGTGCCCCTCCCTCCCTAGCAGTTTCCCTCAACTTCCAAACCCACCCCTCCTCCCCTGACAGTTTCCCACTGCTGCCAATCCTTTTCTTTTTTTTTTTTTTTTCTTTTTAAAAATAATTTTAGCCAGGCATGATGGCTCAAGCTTGTAATCAAAGCACTTTGGGAGGCCGAGTTGAGAGGATTGCCTAAGCTCGGGGATTTAAGACCAGCCTGGGCAACTTTGTGAGACCTTGTCTCTACAATAAATAAATAAATTAGCTGGGCCTGGTGGTGCATGCCCACAGTTCCAGCTACTTGGAAGGCTGAGGCAGAAGGATCGCCTGAGCCCAGCAGGTGGAGGCTGCGGTGGCTGTGAGCATGCCACTGCACTCCAGCCTGGGCCATGGAGTCTAAAAATTATAACAAATAAATTAAAAGGCATCCTGAGTTCATGGATTGAAAGACTTAGCACTTTTAAATGCCAACACTACCCAAAATCATCTAAAGAGTTAATGCAATCCTTATAAAAATTCCAATGGCATTTTTTCAGAAATATAAAAATTCATCCTAAAATTCATATGGAATCTCAAGGGACTTTGAATAGCCAAAACAATCTTGCAAAAGAAGAACAAAGCTGGAAGTCTCACACCTTCTGATTTTGAAATGTATTACAAAGCTATAGTAACCAAAACAGTGTGGTACTAGCATAAAGACAGACATGTAGACCCATAGAATAGGATAAAGTGCCTAGAAATAAACCTTCACATTTATTGTCAAATAGTTTTGAAAAAAGCTTCCAAGACCATTCAATGAGGAAAAGACAGTCTCTCTAACAAATGGTGTTGGGAAAATTGGATATCTACCTGCAAAAGAATGAAATTCCACCCTTACCTCCCACCACATAAAAAAATTGGCTCAAAATGGATCACAGTACTAAATGTAAGACCTAAAACTATAACATTCTGAAAAGAAAACATATGGGAAAATCCTCATGACATTGTATTTGGCAATGATTTATTGGATATGACACGAAAACACAGGCAACAAAAGAAAAACAGATAAATTGGACCTCGTTGACATTAAAAGCTTTTGCATATCAAAGGACACCATCAATAGAATAAAAAGGCAACTCATGGAATGGGAGAAAATATTTGAAAAGCACAGGTCTGATGAGCAATTAATATCCAGAATATATAAAGAACCCCTGTAGGCCAACAACAACTAAACAAACTAAATTTTAAAATGGGCAAAAGTCTTCAAAAGATATTTCTAAAAAAAAAATATATATACACGTGTGTGTGTATACACACACACACACACACACACACACAAATGGCCAGTAAACACATGAAAAGATACTCAACATAATTAATCATTAGGGAAATACAAATTGAAACTTCAATAAATATCACTTAACACTCACTGGGATAATTATTAATTTTTTAAAAAAGAAAATACAAGTATTGGTGAGGATGTAGAGAAAATAGAATCCTTGTGTCTTACCAGTGGGAGTGTAAAATGATTCAGATGCTGAAGAAAATGTATTGCAGTTCTTCAAAAAATTAAACATAGATGGATAACTATATGCAGAAGAATGAAACCAGACACCTATCCCTTACCGTACTAAAAAAAAATCAAATCAAAATGAATAAAATACTTAAACATAAGTAAGAACTGAAATTATGAAATGACTAAAATTTTGGCAAAGCTTCAAAAGCACGGACAATAAAAGCAAAAATAGACAAATGGTATTGTATTAAGCTAAAAAGCTTCTGCACACAAAGGAAATAGTCAACAAAATGAGGAGACAACCCACAGAATGGGAAAAAATATTTGCAAACTATCCATCCAACAAGGGATAAATAACCAGAATATGTAAGAAACTTAAACAACTTAACAGCAAAAAACAAATAATCTGATTTTTAAATGGGCAAAAAGAGCTGAATGGACGTTTCTCAAGAGAAGGTATACAAATGGTCAACAGGTATATAAAACTGCTCGTATTTTCAGAAAAAAATGTGTCTTTTATAGATGAATAGTCAGAGTAAACTAGGGGATCTAATCTTGAAACTCCTTTGACTATCTCCTTAGGGACTGGAGTATTACATCTTGGGTGCTTTTTAGTTTCTAGTGGTTTGAAGGCAAAAATGCTTTCTGCATTGGCATTCTTATTACACAGGGCATCAATGAATGCATGCTGTGTGCTATAAGTAAACTAAAAGGTATCCTCAACTTGGCGAGACCTCATCTCTTACAATAAATAAAAAAAAATTAGCCGGGCATGGTAGCGTGCACCTGTAGTTCCAGCTACTTGGAAAGCTGAGGTGGAAGGATCGCCGGAACCCAGCAGGTAGAGGCTGCGGTGGCTGGGAGCGGCCACTGCACTCCAGTCTGGGTGAGACTCCAACTCAAAAAAAAAAAACAAAAAAAAACGGTATCCTTTTCTTACCATGCAAAAGAATGAAGTTTGACCCTTACTTCACACCATATGCGAAAATTAATAGCATGCTAGATGTGTTTAAACCAATGTTGAGTTTTCTGTTGGAGTGGTTGTGAGTTTAGTTTTAAAAAAAAAAGACTGCAATTACTTCTTGTCAAAATCTCTCCTACCAAGATGGTGGTCCTCTAGTCTAGTTTAGCATGAGTAGGAAATAGCACAGCTTTAATGCTTGTGAGACTGGCTTTGGTTTAGTGCCATGTTTGGTAGAACATTACTGACCAGATAACACGTGTGTCACATACCTTAGAATGAAAGAAAAACATAGTATATTGCTTGTTTTAAGTATGTCATTTGTAGTTATTTCTCTGCGTGAATCAAAACTTTTCCAATATAGAACAGTTAAACAATAAAAATACAGGACCAAAGATGTGGAAGGTAATATACGATAGCCATTCATAAGCTTTCGTTCAAATTGTGAATTCAGTTCAACTGCTTTACTGTCCTCACTGGCTGTTCTTACCATAAGAGATTGTTATAATTTGAAATTGTAAAATAAATTTGAACTAGCAAAATAAAAAATTCTCAGTATCACTAATCATCAGGGAAATGCAAGTCAAAACCACAATAAGATATTATTTCATCCCAGTGAAAGTGGCTTTTTTTTTTTTTTTTTTGTAGTCGGAATCTCACTCCATCACCCAGGCTGGAGTACAGTAGCACGCTCACGGCCACCACAGCATCGACCCGCTGGGCTCAGGCGATCCTTCTGCCTCAACCTTCCAAGTAGCCGGAACTACAGGCGCATGCTAGCATGCCCGGCTAATTTTTTGGTTTATTATAGGGATGAGGTCTCACCAATTTGCCCAGGTTGGTCTCGAACCCATGGGCTCAGGCAATCCCCTCATCTTGGCCTCGCTGAGTGCTGGGATTACAGGCTTGAGCCACCACACCCGGCCGAAAGTGGTTTTCATCAAAAAGACAAGAAAATAACATGCCTGTGAGGATGCAGCAAAAGGGGTACGCTTGTACATTGTTGGTGGGAGTATAAGTTAGTACAGTCACTATAGAAAACAGTATGAAAGTTCCTGAAAACCTAAAAATAGAACTACCATATGATCCAGCAATCCCAATTTCTTAGTATATTGAAGAAATATCTGCAGTTCCATATTTATTCGAGCACTATTCATAATAGTCAAGATATGGAATCAATCTAAGGGTTCATCAATGACTGAATGGATAAAGAAAATGTGGTATATATACAAAATAGAACACTATTCAGCCATAAGAAAGAATGAAATCTTGCCATTTGCAGCAACGTGGATGGAACTGGAAGACATCATGTTAAATAAAATAAGCCAGGCACAGAAAGACAAATACCACATGTTCTTATTCTATGAGTGCACCTGTCCACACCACACAGTGTTCAGTAATTTTTGACAAAGAACAGCATGACCCCTGTGCCCCACCCTCCCTATTCACCCGATCACTCCCAGAGAGACTTTTTTTGTTTCCTGGGGTGAAAAAAGTCCTCAAAGGGAAACATTTTTTCGATGTGGAAGAGGTGAAACCAAAAACAGCAGAAGCACTAAAAGGGATAAAAATGGACAAGTTCAAAAACTGTTTCAAGCAGTGGAAAGAGTGTCTTGATCGGTGTGTTGGGTGTGCTGCATCAAACAGAGAGTACTTTGAAGGTGACTGAAGTTTAAACATGTAAAAATACACAAGTTTTTATAAATAAATCCCAGGTTTTTTGGGTCCCTCTGTGTATACTTCTGGTTATGTAACCAAAATAATGGAAAGCAGAGAATAAAACAGATATTTTTATACTTATATTCATAGCAGCATTATTTACAATAGCCCCAAAGTAGAAGCAACACAAGTGTCCATCAATGGATAAATGGGAAGCAAATTGTTGTCTATCCACACAATGGAATATTATTTGATCAGAGAAATGAATGAAGTACTGATACATGCTACAGTATGGATCAACCTTCAAAACATTATACTAAGTGAAATAAGCCAGTCACAAAAAGACAAATACCATATGATCCCACTTATATGAGGTATCCGAAGTAGTTAAGTTTTAAAAAGCCAGAAAGTAGAATGGTAGTTACCAGAGGCAAAGGGGAGGGAAGAAACGAGGAGTTGTTTAATGGGCATAGAGTTTCAATTGTGTAAGATGGAAAAAGTTCTTGAGATTGGTTGCACGACAATGCAAATATACTTAACACTAATACACTGTATACTTAGAGTTAAGATGGTAAATGTTAAGTTTTTCAAACCATGATTTAACAATTTTAGAAAGAAATAAAAAATAAATGGAGGTTCTACTTTACACCACAGGCAGCAAACTCAAGGACATAACTAGTCATGCAAGAGCAGGTATAGGTTCAAGTGGTAAATAAGTTTAAGAAAGATCTAAATACAATTATCAGTGATTTGTAACCAAATTTGGGATGTTTTGGTGATAATGAGATCTTTAAAATGATCACTACATAGGAGATCATTAAGATGTCAAACAACCTAGCTTCTGGTACATGGTACAAAAAGATCTAGTTATCTCAGACTTCTGGTCTGGATGACCACAGTTCAGATAGAATGAGACTATTCCTATTTTCCAATAAAATTAAAAGTCTATGCCATGCCTATTTAAATATTCAATGGCTTAACTCTCTTTACTTTATGGAAGTTTGCTGAAGCAAAGTGATATTGCACAGAGCTTTGTAAAACAACCAAACCAAAACAGTGCTATATACTATGTATTTAAAAAACTGAAAGGACCTTTAATCACTATTTTATAGTTCTATATTTTCATGGCAGATGTTGACATTTTACTATTGTTCCAGAATCAAATGTCAAGTTATTCCTGTTCAGAAATTTCCATTTCCATTTTCAAAGAATTCCATCTGCAGCTGTATTTATAGCGCATTCTCTGCTTGCAAAAAACCCCAGCATTTTTAAGCAGGTTTGTAAATAGGTTTGAAAGAATACATGCAAGCACTGGAGACCTGCCTAGGTTAATTAATTCTCTTTTTAGGCATTAGAACCTACACAAGTAGGCCAGCTGGAGGTGAATGTTTTCTTTGAAAGTGGTAATTAGATGCCTTACCAATTGTTTGCTTTTCCAAACCTCTCCAAGTCAAATTCCCCAGAATTTATAAACCAAGTATCAGGAGAAATGTTTTTCCCCCTCTTAGGAAAATGAACATGTAGATGAGCTGAGATAATAATTGTGGCTAATACAGATAGTCGGACGGTCTGGATGATGCAAATAATTACAAAGAGGAGACTGTGGGCTTCTGCTAAATATAGGATATAGAAACTGCTATGGCATTGTGAAAACGTTATTGTGCTTCAATTCACATTTTCTTTCTTTGCTACTTCAAAGATGCCTGGTTTTCACAGTCTCTACTGTCCTTCCAGTAAAGTGACATGGTGATGAGCTCCCTGTGTCCCCTAGCATGTGTAAAGCCAGGGAACTAGCCCCTTTCCATTTCTAGTAGGGTGCACCTTGCCTTCTCATCAGCAGGAGGGACTTAAGAAGAGCTAGGACTAAGCTGGTAGTTCTCTACACAACTGGCCTTTGTCTCTTCAAAGTGTACCTCACCTGGGAGATAGCTTCCTAGCGCAGCGTTGGTAGAAACACCAAAGTTTTCAATCTTCCTTCCTGTTTGCGTTTGAGTATGTCTGACACACCCTTGAAGGAATTGGCGGGGACTGCTCCTTGCTGGCTTCACAGGCTTAGGTGTCAGTCTGAGGCTCTTGGCTTTTAGTTAACTTAGGGGTCCAGGGTAGATATGAGGTTTGGGATGAACTTTCCCTGATTAGTCTGAGGATGGTGATCAGAGGCAGGATGAGAAAAAGGTTGCCAAAGCAAGACCGCACTACCATCTAATTTAAATTTTCCTCGTCTTTTGTTTATTTGTTTGTTTGTTTGTTTATTTTGAGTTGGAGTCTCACTCTGTCACCCAGACTGGAGTGCAGTGGCCGCTCCTGGCCACTGCAGCCTCGACCTGCTGGGCTCCGGCAGTCCTTCCACCTCAGTCTTCCAAGTAGTTGGAACTACAGGCGCGCGCTACCACGCCCGGCTAATTTTTTTTTTTTTTTTTTTATTGTAGAGATGAGGTCTCGCCAAGTTGCCCAGGTGGGTCTCGAACCCGCGGGCTCAGGCAATCCACTCATCTCAGCCTTCCAAGGCGTGGGATTACAGGCTGAGCCACTGAGCCTGGCTGAAAAGTGGACTTCTAATGTTGTACTTTTAAGGCACAATGGAGTTGCATTCTTTTGTTAACAAATTAGAAGTCAAAGCATTGTGTATATTGTATGACAACATAACAGTTGTGTTAAAAGAATGCAATACACATCACAATTAACCACTGATAATATTCTCAACTCACGTGAAAGCAATGGCCATAAAAATTACAAAATTTAAAACAGAATATCTCATCACAGTGGAACTTCTTCACAAATACAAACAAAAGAAAATGAAGCTGGAACCAAAGTAAGTTTCCAAGTGGTTCATTTGTTAGCCAAGCAAGGAAAGCTATTTACCAATGATGAGTTTATTAAACTGTATTTGATTGTAGCCGCTGAAGAAATATATGCAGAAAAATAAACTTGTTTAAGACCATTAGTCTTTTGGCAAGAACAGTTGCTTGAAGAATTGAAGCTATTAGGAGTAACATTAACTGACAATTTAAAAACAAGGCAAACAATATTGAGTGACCCTTGATAGATATTACTGATACCATTCAGCTGTTACTGTTTGAGAAATCAACACCAAATTTTAAGTAACTAAATAATTAGCTTATATGAATAGCCTGTGTGAAAAGCTACAGATGCAAATATTTGCAAAGAAGCTGTGAAAACATGAATTCAATACAACATGAAGTGGAATCAGCTAAGATGTGTTGCCATAGATGGTGGTAAAATATATACTAAGAATAGAAAGGCTTAGTTGGACAAAGTTATGTAACTTGTGAAAATACAAAATGTTTAAAACCTATGGTTTTCATTATATGATTTATTAGCAGGTACTTTGAAGAAAATATCTGAATCTATCATGTGTTATTGAAACAATGGTGTCAGTGGTGAACTTAATTCACTCTCCTGGACTTAATCATTATCAGTTCCATGACTCTTTTTTGGATCATAAATAGAAACTGAATATCCTGATTTGTCTTACCACACAGAAGTTCAATGGCTTCTAAGTGGTTACAGTTCATTGCAATATTTTTAGATCAGTTTCAAAATCCATTTAACTGTGTAATTGAGGAGTTTCCACCTAATCGTCAATTGGAAGTGATGAATCTGCAGTGTGATGACATGACACAAGGCAAATATCAGCAGAAGAATCTAATGTAATACCATAGATGCCTTCTAAGTGAGGAATAGACTTAAGTAAAATCATATTCTCATACCAGTCACAAAAGACTGTATGATTCTATTTACATGAAATATTCAGAATAGGAAAATCTATGAGGCAGAAAATAAATTAGTGATTACCTTGGGCTGAGGGCAGGGAGGTTGGAAGGAAATAGTGACTGCTAGTGTGCATGATTTTCTTTTTGAAGTATTAACATGTTCTAAAATTTATTGTGGTGATGGTTGTACAACTTTACATATGTACTAAAAACTACTAAATTGTAAACAAAACTCCTATGCTAATGAATTGATATCAGTATTTGACAGCACCTATCTGTGAAAAAAGACATTTTCAAAGATAAAATACATAAAATTTCATTTCAGATTAGTATTTAACAGATGAATATTTACAATCAATATTGATGATAAGGTACACTAACTTTGTTTTTTTAAGTTGTCAACATATTACATATTTTTATTATAATAAACCAATAAACACATTACAAAACAATTGAAACATACAAAAGAGTTACAAACAAAACCTTATCACATTTAGATAAAGTGTCATCTGTTAATATCCTCTTTGAGAAAGCCAAGATCTAATTTTTCTAAAATCTCTTCCAACATTGCTTTCTACCTGATTTATTAAATTGTAAAATACTGAAAGTTAGATAGATATACACTCCTAGTAACAAAAGTGAAATAATGGATGTTCATGTGCCCCAGAAGAATAGAAAAAAAGGTTAAACTTCAAACGTCAATAGAGTGGATAAATATGATGACAGTGAAATGTTATGTAGCAAGACAATGAATGAATTACAGTTACACACAGCCACATGGCTGAATGCCATAAATATATTATGGGCAAATGAAGCTAGAAATCAAAGGATACACACTGAGTTACTTTATTTTAAATAGTCTCAAACTAGAAAACACAAAACTATAGCATAAGAACTTACACTTGCTAGCTTGGGAAGAAGATCCAAGGGGATTTGTTGAGTACAGGCATTGGTTTCTGGTATTTTTTCCAACTGGAAATTGGGGCTTGTATGAGCTCCACCTGATGCTGAGACAGAAGGGAAAATTTTCTGACCCACATTCATTAGTAGGTTAACACTTCAAGAATCTTCTTTATGGGGTGGATTCTCTGGTTAAGCATCTCATTTCCCAGTGCCCTATTCTGTACCTCCTGCTACTACATGTGTGTGATTGTACCCAAGCTTCAGATCATGGGAGCTTATTTCTGTCCTGACATTTGGCCTGCCCGAGGCCAAGACAGCATCAGCTAGTGGATGTAATGCTCTGACTTTCATTCCCTCTTCTCTGGGTTCACTAACTTTGAACGTTAATTAAGTGAAATGTTATCCTCCAAAATAGTCCGTTTTTTTCTTATCAGCATACCTGTGTTACAAAAATTGTTCTCAACTATTATACTTTGTCCAAAAAGTTGTGGAAATTTGTTTCCTGTTTTGTTATATAAGCAATGACATCATGTGCTTGTTTTTGGTGGGCATTCACTGACAAAGTTTGCTATGTCTTCTAGACTCTACTTCTCACAGGCTTTTGTCCTTGGAGCCCTCTCCCTTACTCTGTTCTTTAGCTCTCCTTTAAGCAAAAACAGCTGTATTAGGACATTTATAGGGTTAGAGTCATGGACTTATGCAATGTTTTACTTTTTCTACTATATCTACTACAGACAAGGGGGTGCCGTCTGTTGGTTTCTAAAATAGATAAGCTAGGGCTGATCCTTGAATTTTTTGTCAGAGTAGACAGAGACTTATTGAAGTATAAGTAGGAAGACCTTAAAAAAAGGATATAACCTGAGCAACAAAGGAAAAAAGAGATGAACTGAACTTCATCAAAATTAAAAACTTCTGTTGCAAACGATATCATCAAGAAATTTTTAAAAAACTCACAGAAAGAAAATACTTGCAAATCACATATCTGATGAAGGTTTAATATCTGGAATATATAAAAAGCACCTACAACTCAACAACAGCAACAACAAAAAACAAACCAATTAAAAACAGGCAAAGTTCTTGAATAGACATTTCTCCAAATAAGATGCTCAGATCACCAGTAAGCACATGAAAAGATTCTCAATATCATTAGTCATTAGTGAAATCTAAATCAAAACCACCATGAGAAACCACTTCACAACCATTAGTTTGGCTACAATTAAAAAGACAGAAGATAGCAAGTGTTTATAAGAGTATGAAGAAGTTGAAACCCTTATAGATTGCAGGGGAAAATGTAAAATGTTGCAGTCATTATGAAAAGGTTTGACAGTTTCTTATGAAACTAAATATAAAATTAACACATGACCCAGCAATTCTATTCCTAGGCATACACCCTAGAAAATTGAAAACAGAAACTCAAATTGATACTTGAACACCAATGTTCATTGCAGTATTATTCACAATAGCCAAATGGTGGAAACAACCCAAGTGTTCATCAATAGATGAATAAGTAAAATGTGGTATATCCGTACAATAGAATATTATTCAGCCACGAATAAGAATAAAGTTCTGATATGTGCTACAGCATGGATGGCCCTTAAAAACATTGCACTAGGGAGGTTCCGGTAAGATGGCGACGGCGTAGGTGGAATTGTAAGATTCTCCAAACGTGAGTTCCCAAAAAGACTCTTACTTTCCTTCCCCTATCCCTGCCCACTGCCAGCCGCATTGATCCGAGGCCCCGGGGACCCTCGGTCCCACGCAGGGCCGGATTTGCGGCCCCGGCTGCTGCCTTGCGCGTGGGAAGTCTCGGGTCTCGGCTCCATCCCTGGCTACATTGTCTCGCCAAGATCAAGCCGCCAGTCACCCTGGGAGGCTCTGGGCACCCGCCCCTCAGAGAAACCGATTCCATTTCTGGCTGAAATATGCTGTGAGCAGTCCAGGGCCACTTTTGCTGCTCACCGCCTGCCCTTTGGAGTTTTGGAGCTCTGGAGGTCTGGGTAAAGGAACAGCATATCATTAGGTGCTGATCGGAGGATCTCAGCTCCAGAGGAGGGAACTCCCAACTGCCTCCTCCACCCCAGCCCACTGGTAGTGCCCCGGATACAGTGCCCAGGTGTGCAGCCGATCCCTGGTGCCTCCCACACTACCAGAGTCCATCATAGTGGATTGCCCAGGGACCCAAACGAGCGAAGAGAAAAGATCCACAAAAGTGAAACTGCCACCTCGGCCATTCTCCAGGCAGAGACTTGCATTGCCCCGCCCACCTGCCAGCAGCCTCCACCTCAGTTCCCAAGGGACCAAACCTACACTCTGCTGCACAGAAAGATTGTAAGACGGTGGGAAATAGGTTCCAGTGGGCTCATACACCAGTAGGTGGATGCTGGAATCAGCATATAGATTCTGAATCACAGCTTCCCCCTCAATTAAACCTCAAAACTGCAAAAAGTACAACCTGCAGCCCACACTCCAACCTCAAAAGTAAACAAAGCCAGAGGACCCTCATAAGGAAGAACAGGAGATTGCACAAGCGAAGCAAAAGCAACCCCACCTTCACTGAAAAACAGAATTAAAGAAGGGGTAGGAAAGGAGGAGAGAGAGAGAAATCTACACAAATGAAGAAAAACCAAAAGAAGAATA
>CAUYQG010028811.1:0-14626 GCA_963574415.1 Tarsius wallacei
GTTAAATCTGTAGATTGCCTTAGGTAAGATGGACATCTTCACAATGTTGATTCTTCCAATCCATGAGCATGGGCTATTTTTCCACTTGTTTGTGTCATCTTTGATTTCTTTGAGCAGTGTTTTGTAGTTCTCGTTATAAAATTCTTACATGTCTCTGGTAGGAAGATGTCAAGGTATTTCATTTTTTTTGTGGCTATTGTGAATGGAATTGTGCTTTTTATTTGGGTTTCTGTTTGTTTATTATTGGTGTAAAGAAATGCGATTTTCCTTTGCACATTCATTTTATACCCTGAGACATTGCCAAAGTCCTTTATCAGTGCGAGGAGGTTTTTTGACAGATTCTCTTGGGTTTTCAAGGTATACAATCATGTCATCTGCAAGAGTGATAACTTGACTTCCTCATTTCCTATTGGACACATCTGATCACCTTTTGTTTTTTGATTGCTCTAGCCAGGACTTCCAATACTATATTGAACAGGAGGGGTGAGAGTGGGCATCCTTGTCATGTTCCACTTTTCAGGGGAAATAATTCCAATTTTTGTCTGTTTAGGAGTATGCTGGATGTATGTTTCTCATAGATGGCTTTTACTATTTTGAGGTATGTTCCACATATGCCTAGATGTTTGAGAGTTTTAATCAAGGAGGAGTGCTGGATTTTATCAAAAGCTTTTTCGGCATCTAATGATATAATCATGTTGTTTTTGTTTTGATGTCTGTTGATGCATTTAATTACATTTATAGTCTTACGAATGTTGATCCAGTCTTGCAGGATGAAGCCTAATTGGTCATGATGGATGAGTTTTGAGATGTGTTGTTGAATACAGTTTGCTGGGATCTTGTTGAGAATTTTATCATCTATGTTCATCAAAGATTTGGCCTGTAGTTATCTGTCTTTGTCGGGTCTTTACCTGGCATGGGCATCAAAGTGAAGTTAGTTTTGTAAAATGATTTGTGGAGAGTTCCATCTTTCCAATTGCCTGGAATACTTTCAGTAGGATTGGTATCAGTTCCTCCTTAAATGTCTTATAGAATTCTACTGGAAAGCCATCTGGTCCAGGGCTTTTTTTTTGGGTAGTTTGATTATGACAAGGTCAATTTCCTTGATTGTTACTGGTCTATTTAGGGTCTTGATATCTTCTTCTTTCAACCTATGCAGGTTGTGTGATGTCAGAAAGTCTTCCATTTCCTCAAGGTTTTCAAGTTTCTTTCCATACAAGTGTACATAGTAGTCTCTAATGATCTTTTGTATTTCTTCAGGGTCAGATGTGACTTTATCTTTTGTGTTTCTGATTGTGTTTATTTGGGCTTTTCTGTCTTTTTCTTGGTCAGTCTAGCTAAGGGACTGTCGATCTTGTTTATCCTTTCAAAGAACCAGGTATTTGTTTTGTTGATTTTTTGTATTATCTTTTTGTCTTCCTTGTCCCATATTTGGGCTTTTATTTTGGTGATCTGGATTCTTCTGCTGAAGTTAGGGTTTTGATGGTCTTCTTTTTCTAGCTTCCTTAGATGACTTGTTAAGCTGTTAATTTGTGATCCTTCCATTTTTTTCATGTGCATTTGTAGAAATATGAATTCCCTTCTTACTACAGCTTTCATGGCATCCCAGAGATTTTGGTAAGATATTTCTTCATTTCCATTTGTTTCCAGGTACCTTTTAATCTCTGTTTTGATTGCAACATTGACCCAGGAGTTGTTTAGCATCATGCTGTTTAGTGTCTGTGTCTTTGTGGGTTTGGGGGTAACCTTGTTGGTGTTGATGTTTGTTTTTATTCCACTGTGGTCAGAGAAGGTGCATGGCAAAATTCAATCTTTGAAATTTGTTTATGTTTTATTTCTGGCCAAGGATGTGGTCAATCTTAGAGTATGTTACATGTGGTGATGAGTATAATGTATATTCTGTGGTCATTGGGTGGAGTGTTCTGTAGGTATAAATTAAGTCCATTTGGTCAAGAATCACATTGTAGTTTTGGATCTTGTTGCTGTATTTTTGTCCTGATAATCCTGTCTAGGGTTGAGAGTGGGGTATTAAAGTCCCCAGCTATGATAGTGTTAGAGTCAATATCTTTTTTGAGGTTACCTAGAAGCTGCTTTATGAAAGTTGGTGCTTCTATGTTGGCTGCATATATGTTTAGGATGAATATTTCTTGTTGATGGATTGAATCTTTTATCATTATATAGTGGCCTTCTCTATCTTTTTAAATTGATAGCTTACAGGGTATTTTGTCTGAGATTAAAATTGTGACTCCTCCTTTCTTTTGTGTTAGGATTGCCTTAAATTTTGCTTCCCATTCTTTTACTTTGAGTCTGTGAGCATCCTTTCTAGTGAGCTGAGTCTCTTGGAGGCAATATATTGTTGCCTGGTGGCATTTTATCCATTTTGCCATTCTGTGTGTTTTCAGTGGTGTATTTAGTCCATTCACATTCAGGTTAATTATTGTAATTTGAGAGCTGATCCCTATCATGAGGTTCTTGTAGAGTCATGGTTGTTCTTGTTTGTTGTCTTTCTTTTGGTTTTGGGGTTGGTTCATGTGTGTTTTTAATCTTTATCTTGTACTCTGATGAAGAACGTTGTTGTCATTTTTTCCTTTTCTTCTGTTTTTAATACTTGCTTAAGTGTTTCTTGTAGAGGTGGTCTGGTGGCTGTGTAAGTTCTTAGAGATTGGATATCTGGGAAAGATTTTAATTCTTCCTCACTGATGAAGCTTAGCTTGGCTGGGTAGATTATTCTTGGATGAAATTGTTTATCATTTAGAACTTTGAAGATAGGGCTCCAAGTTCTTCTAGTCTGGAGGGTTTCTGTTGATAAATCTGCTGCTATTCTTATTGGTCTTCCATGGTAGATAATCTGACTTTTTTCTCTTGCTGCCTTTAGTATTTTCTTTTATAACTACTTTGTTTAGGTGAATTATTATGTGTCTGGAAGTTGGTCTTCTCATTTGTGGTCTTGCTGGGGTTCTCTGCATCTCTTGTGTTTGGATTTTCGCATCACTGATGAGATGAGGGAAGTTTTCTTGAATAATTTCATGGAATGTTTGTTCCAGGCTGGTCTCTGTCTCTTTCTGCCTCAGGAAGTCCATTTACTCTTAGGTTTGGTCTCTTGAAGTAATTGCTCATCTCTTGAAGGTTTTCTTCAGTCTTTTACAGCTTCTTTTCTATGTTTTTGACAGTTTGGGTTAGTCCTATATTTTGGTCCTCAAGTTCTGAAATTCTTTCTTCTGCTTGGCTAATTCTGCTTTCTATGCTTATTAGTTTGTTATTTATTTCATTCACAGTATCCTTTACTACTGTTATCTCAGTTATCAACTCCCTATTTTCCTCTTGTCTCTCCTCAATTATTTTTAATCTCTCTACTAATATCTTGATATCTGGATTTGTAGTCTGAGACCAGTCATTTTGGGGGCTCTTCATTGTTTGCATTCTGAAGTCCATTTTCTCAGTGTCTGAGCTCCCAAGGGTCTATGAGAGACCCATATTCTTCTTCTGGTTTTTCTTCATTTGTGTAGATTTTTCTTTTCCCCTTTCCCTCCCCTTCTTTAATTCTGCTTTTCGTGGAGGTTGGGGTTGCTTTTACTTCTTTTTTTCAATCTCCTGTTCTTTCTTATGAGGATCCTCTGGCTTTCTTCACTTTTGAGGCTGAACTGTGGGTTGGGGACTGTACTTTTTGTAGTTTTGAGATTTTGTTAAGGGGAAGCTGTGATTCAGAATCTATCTGCAGATCCCAGTATCCACTGACAGGTGTATGGGCATACTGGAACCCACTTCCCACTGCCTTACAATCTGTCCATGAAGTGGGTTTTAGGTTTGCTTCCTGGAACAAAAGGAGGTAAGAAAAAGGAAAATAATGGAAGAAAGGAGGGTCAAGAGGAAGTTGGAGAGAGAGAAGAGTAAGAGGGAAAACAGACATACATACCAACTAATGAATGAATAGAGACACAAGAAAAGAGTAAAAAACAGACAAAGAAAATTCCCTAAAGCATATCAGTAATCACACAAAGACAGTCCAATAAAATCATGCCTTTTGATGTGTTTTCCCCCAACACAAATGTTGTTTAAATCAAACAGCAAAAAAGCGAACAAAACAAACAGTCAAAACAATAAAATAAAAAGTCAAAGTAAGAAACCAGGCTAGCTTTGGTGCCTTTCCTGAGTGTCTAAAATCTCTTCAGCTCTGATCTCTACCCTCCCCCTTTGCTCTCATTTCAGGCAAACAGGGTTACTCATATCTTGGGTCAGTTCCCTTGGCTTGCTGCCTGACAGGTCTGCCACACGGAACTGAGTTGTCAGTGTCTGATTCAGGGTAGGGGAGGGGCTTCTGTCTCCTGTTTTGGTGAGGTTACCTTAGAAAACAAGGTGGAGGCTGCATGGAGATGGGCGGGGCAATGCAAATCTTTGCCTGGAAAATAGCTCTGGTGGGTGGCTCCTCTTTTGTAGAGCCCTTCTCTCCACTCGTCGGAGCCCCAGTTGATCAGCTATGATGGGTGACAATGGTGTGTGTCTGGCATCAGGCACTGGGAATCAGCAAAGTAGCTGGGTGCCACAGCTTGTTGTGCCATGGGCAGCTTGGGATGGAGAAGGGAGCTGGAAGTTTCCCAGGCCGGAGCTGAGAGCCGCAACCACAGCAACTGTTCAGCACCTGGTTACCACCACAGCAGCAATCCCCTGTGGAGGCTGTAGTGTGATGGAGGCAGTTTGCTCTATGGGACTGGCTATGGCAGCCACCCCCTGTGTAGGCAGTGGCCACGGGGGCACATGAAACTCTCCTCAGGAGCCACCCTTTTTGGAGATCTTCACAGTTCGACTTGTCCCGTCACCATCTTGCCAAGCGTTCCCAATCTCATTTTGTTGTTGTTGTTCTCTTACACATACTCTTTACATTGGCCTTTGTTGAGATAAATTGAGCAGGAGAAAATCTGAGTTCTGCATTTATGCCTCAGTAGCCCCAAGTTTTATTCAATCATTGTAAAAGGTTACTGTTTATTTTGTAATTACTTTTTGGTAATAAACATAGTCTTTGTGATCATCCACATTTACAGATTGAATACATATTTTTTCATGTAAGGAGCACACAGAAAAGATATAGTCCCCAACCTCAAGGAGGTAATAATAGAGTTGGTCAGAGCCTTGCCTAACTTGTTCAATATATATCTTACTTAGTGAATTAGACTTGATAATCAATAAGTGCTTGTGGAATATTATTTTACTATTCACCATATATCCTGGTTTATCTTCTGAGGTGCTACAAAATATAGTTTGAGTTTCACTCTATCACCCAGACTGGAGTGCAGTGGTACGCTCATGGCCACCCCAGCATCGACCTGCTGGGCTCAGGGGATCCTTCCACCTCAACCTTCCAAGTAGCTGGAACTACAGGCAAGTGCTACCACAACTGGCTTATTTTTTGATTTATTGTAGATATGAGGTCTCACCACGTTGGCAGGCTGGTCTCAAACCCCTGGCTCAAGCAATCCTCTCGCCTCAGCCTCCCAAAGTGCTGGGATTGCAGACTGAGCCTCCACACCTGGCCTAAATATAGAAAGATTATATGTGTTTTCCTGTTTCACCCACAAATATCCATGTAACTTTCTTTAGTTAACAAAATTTTGGCAGATGTGCCAAGTCATTCCATGAAACAACTTTAAGAGCTAGTGTTTGGCTCATCATTGTCTCCTTTTTCCCAGCATCTCTGATCAAGAAAAAATAAATTGAGATTGAATCTCTCAAACTGGATCAAAGCACAGTCTCAGTTGGCAAATACTTCTTATGAACTTGCAATGGACGTATAGTATGAGTAAATGTTGTACTTTCCATCAATAAAATGAACTCAATTAAGCTATTGAGTTTCCAGCTGTTTATTAGTGCAGCATAACCTCACAGGTCCTGATTGATAGAGTGTCTAATTTTTACTGAATAAATTGATAAAGAATGATCTGTTTTTAGAGTCTAATATTTGCAAATGACTTGTTATTTGCTATAGGAAGTTCAAAGTTGTACACTGAATTTTTGTAAAAAATCTATAATTAATATTTTTACTCATAAAAATAATGTATAAATTATAAATATAATTATAAATAATAACTGTTTTTGATCAGGGAAAGTTTTAGTAAGCTTACTAGGCAAGAGGATTTATATAGGTCTACAGTAAGAATGTGAAAAGACATATTCATTTACTAATTCTTCAAATGTTTTCTGAGTGGCTACTGTGAACGAGGTATTTTGTTTACCATTTTATATTATTCATTCAAATAGTATTGAGTCTCCACTGAGCAGCTATTTTTTAAAAAAATATTCACCAGGGCCTGGAAGGTTAAGCCTACTCTGCATTTAGAGAGGAGATTGCACTTAATCCATTCCATTGTTTCTCTCCAACACAAAGGAAGGGTGCATTTGCACTTTGGGAGACATTTGCACTTAAAGACATTCAGATTATTCAAGCAAATTTGATAGCTTTAATGTTAGCTGAGAGGGTCATTAAAGTTTATATGCCCACTAATAAGGGCCAGCCAGTTTCCTCTTTAGAGCAGAAGTTTATTAAATCAAGGAGTCAGGAAAAGTCAAGTCTGGAAAGGACCAGAGGACAGATTGTTGGTTATGGGGCTTATGGGAAAGAAGCCTCTGATCCTGAATGGAACTGAAGTAGTGGGAAGACCAGTAAAAAGAAAACAAATAATTTGGACCAATTAATTCATTAAACGTTTCTAACCTCCAATACTAAATTCTGTTGAACTGAGCAGAGAAAAAAAGAAGTCAATTTCCACAAGAATGGAAGAAACAAATAATCCTGGATAATTAGGAAGGCAAGATGCACAAGGCAATTTTGTAGGAAGTGTCCCTGGAAATCCCTCAGACATCTCCCTTGAGAAGCTCGTATGGTGGATCTTCTTGAGTTGGCCTTCTTTATGACTAGGTCCCCTTGAGCAGACAGGCCATCATGATTATCCTTATAGCTAGAAGTAACACCTGTCTCACTAGGTATGCCCAATGGGATCTTTGCAGATAATTCATTAAAGAAGATTATTAGTTAGTTAGGTAATTATTGAAATATCATGGGTGACATAACAAGAAAAAGTAAATATTATGAGGAAAGCTATAATAAAATATAGAAAACAGTGGACAAGCAATTTAAGTTACATGTTTATTTTCATAATCATTGACTTACTCCTTTTATTGGGCCCATATCTGGGTTTAATATCTCTGTAACACTACATTCAAGTTACTACAAGTTCTACCCATTCAATAAGCCTATTTCAAATTTTACCTTCTTGAAGGGTCTTTTCTGATACCTTGAACTGGATATAACTTCTTTCAGCAAACAATTTTAGAATTTCAACTATAATTATTATCATGTATGCCCTTCACACAATTATGCAATAAGTTTAAAGAGGGTGGGTCTTACTTGTTTCTGTATGCCCCTAAGAGATCAGCATCGTTCTGTGAGTATAATAAGTCCTTCATTATTAATTAACTTTAATTTTTTTGTTTGATACATAAACTTTTAAATGCAAAGTTATGAGAAACATACTTGGCTGTCGGCTAACATATGTCGCTTTTTTGAGAATAATTGAAATTTATTCTGATGGTCAAAATTTAATTTAAACTTTTAACTGATACTGGAAATCAACCTTTTTATACTTCAGTGATATGTACTGTTAAAGAAGTTTTTTTTAACGTAGCTATACTTTTAATAGAAACTATATTTTTGAAGACAAAATTCTCATCTGCCTCTAGAACATTCTAATCAATCTTTAGATGATTATTTTAGTCTATTTGCTAATGATATGTATCATTATCTAAATGTAAGGTATATATACATATTTTTTTCTCTAGTCTCTGTACTTGTTACCAGGGAAGGCATCAAACCTTTATGCCTCTTCATTAACTAAATTTCAATGTAACACCCAAATAGATATGTTGAAATGAGAGCCCCTCTTGTTTGGTCCTTGACAGTTGCTTTGGTTATAATTGATGTATTTGCTCTTCTCCATAACTACAACCATGGCATTGCAGACAACAGTCATTTAAATACTATAAGCTGAAAATAACATGGTTAAGAGCCATATTTGATGCTCATATGCGGTTTTTTGGCACCTTGTGTGCAGACCCATCTGCTAGATGGCAGAGTGCCTACACACAAGGTAGAAAGCCAGATTCATTGGGGGTAATAATGCGAATTAAGAGTGGTTCTTAGTGGGCAACCTGCCTAATGTTACAACTACCGTCCCTTTGCTGAATCTTTTTTTGTTTCTGGATTTTCAAATGTGTATATAAACCTCTTTAAATCAATCTACTTTCTGTGTTTTTTTTTTCCTTTCCTTTTATTTTTATTTTTTGGCAGGGACTGACTACTTGAATATGAGCTATAAATATAAAATTGGGGAGCATATTGAGTGACCAAATTTAAAAGATACTAGGAGCAATACACATTTATCACTCAATCTGAAAATAAATTACTAATAAAATTAAATATACTTTAGGTAGATAAAAACTTCATTTTGCTTTGGATTGCATCTTTTCTTTTTCTTTCTCTGTTATCTTGGAATGCCTGCTGCAGAAGTGGTACTCAAACACATATAAATAGAACGAGCTATTAAATGAATGAAGACATAAAGACCAGTGAATCATCAATACTTTAATAAAATTATTATAGGCCAAAATTGATCAGTTGAAAGTGTAACACACCAGAGACTAGAACCCTAGACCATAAGTCAAAAGGTTAGGGAGAAATTGAAGGCGGTGTTATTGACCTGGGGAAAATGATCATGAAAGTTGCTACAGATCCGAAGACTGAATGGTACTGAAATTACTTGTTTATGTTAATGAGTCTTAGAAATTTAATTTAAATTAATGTAGATTTAGAAAGCATTTATTTATTCTACATGCTAGTCATAGAGGACTGTAGGGAGAAGACTAGAATAAAGTCTGATGTTGGCCCTCAAGGAACATATTAAACTAATGAGGGAAGTTTAAGAAAAAAATAAATTACTTTAGTTACATGACAGACTGATAGATTCTAAATAAATAAATAAGCTTGTTTTAGAAACATAAAATAAGACTTTCTAATTGCCTTATTATGAAAAGCTTCCAAAGAAGTAGTCACAGATGAGTTGGGTGTATATGAAAATAATGTACTCCAGTGAGTAAAGAATAAATAGAGGCATTGTAGGTATTCCTTTAAATGACCATGAGTGAAAGAATGAAGATTTACGCTTGCTTTGTGACAAGGGTCATGGTAAGTTCATCTTGGAGAGATCTTACAGTGGAAAATCTTGGAGGCAGTGGTGATATCTCATAGGGCTGATGTATAGTGGAAGATCAGAAGTTAGTTTAGAAAGTAAACTTTGGCAGTGGCATGAACATTGTTTTGGACAGGTGAGAAACCTGAGTCAAGGAATCAAGTTAGGAGGCTGCTTTAGGAAAAGGAGTTATTGTGAAAGAATGCCTCTTTTTGTATTAGATGCCACCTTGAAGGTATAAGTCTCTTTAAAACTATCCACTAAATTTGTGTGGGCAGAATATCTAGAAATGGAAATGAAATATGAACTTAAGATGCAAACTGGTTATTTTAAAAGATCTTAATAGAAGTCAAGGAGTTGTAAACATGATATATACATTATACACTTGTAGAATGAGAAAAAAGAAAAGCCTTAAATTAAATATAAATAATAATGATACAAAATCATTATTATATATGCAATTACATTTAATGATTTGGTAACAGCCACTGTATGTGGTTATATTTCTTACTTATCTTCTTCTGCAGTGAATGAAAGTAAACATATTTGAGCATGCTAGAATTTTTCTACCTTACTTCTCAGAACAATTTACAGAAAGGGCTTATGGAAATGTGACATAAACAAAATAGGCAAAATAATTTATGAAAAAAAAATTCCAACCACCCAACCAATACAAATGAGGAAAAGAAGCAGACAAGAACAGGTAGTAGTAGATATGACTGTCTAATAGTCAGAGATTGAGAAAGGGCCCTTCTAAGTTTGACTTACTTTTTACCCAACTTCAATGACATCACCCTTTCCAATGTGGATATATTGTCTGAGTGAACTTGTCTGAGCCTGAAGTTGCCCAGTGGAGACAAAAATGGAAGGATTAGATGACAGGTGTGCTTGTTTAACAATGTGTAATTCTGTGAAAATTCAAGGTCCTTCTAGTGCTGTTAATTAATAGCTTTATGAAATCCCATCTCAGCCCTCCCATAGGCTTTGCTCTTTTTATTTCCCTCCTCTCATCCCACGTAAGCCAAATGTATTAGTATTTGAGGCATGACAGAGGGGTGTCCATGGAGAAGCCTATTTGGAGTAAGCAGATTTGAATTACAAGAGGCAAAAATTGTATTATGCAAATGTTCTATTAAAATTACCCTAAAATTGAATTTAAATTACACTGCTCCACACAGAATTAGGCATTGAACATGAAAATAGATCTGAAATGTACTAGGCTCTGTCTGAAAGCTCTTTGTGACTGGGCCTTTTCAGTCAGAGAAAAGGTAATGGGCAGCAAGGCCATTCAGTAAGAGAGACAGAAACACATGAAAAAGACTCTAATATGAAACCAGTGGTCTAAAGACGCTTAATAGCCAATAAAACATTTTAAAGCATGTTTTTTTCCCTCTACATATTTAGATAACAATTACCATATTACATATTTAAATAACAATTACCTTATTGCAATGCAAAAATGCCTTTTTCACCCTTAGAAGAATATGCCAGAAAGTACTTTAAGTATAGTAATGTAGAAATTACAGTCTTTGTACTGTTTGATCAGGTTCATTTGATTGGTCACCTAAAAGAGACAAATCTCTATTTGTCTGAAGGTGGTTACTTGTTTTATGTTTGTGAAGAACCTCGACCATTCAAAAGGCAAATCTCTCTATTGTTAAGATGCAAAAAAGATACCTTTTTTAGGTGGAAAAGATTGGTATAAAAAGCTGTGATACTCTTTAATTTTCATTATTCTTAAATATCATAAGAATTATGCAAATATTTTAAATTTTGTAAATTGGGTGATAATTTACCTTATTTTTTTTAGCTATGTAATAAAAAGGTAGAGTGTCCCAGGGCATAATCCACTTTCAGGAAGTAATTCCTTTTCTTTCTCTTCTTTAGTTACCTCTAAATCTGCTTTTGAGGACAACCCAATGAAGTTCTGTCTGGCATATTGGGATAAGAGGGGGCACCTGCCATCATGTCTAATTCTCTATAGCTGGAAGAGATTCTTACCGGAGTAGACATGCATGTCTGGAGGCTCCAACATGGGAAAATAGTGCAGGAATAGCTGACATGCTACCACTGTTTATTTTTTATCCAGGGCAAATGTTAATAATCAATTACAGCAAATTTTTTCAATGAATTAGAATTGGCTTCAATTTCTTCTTAACACAGAACTCTAACTAGCCTCTATTAGTTAATAAAAATTTTCCATAAAGACAAAGTCTGATTTTGTAATACATGCATAGACTTTAGAATCAGAAGACTTGTGTTCTAGTCCCAGTTCTACTACTTGAACCAGTCACTTAGCTTTACTTAGCTTCCTTAAACTACAGCTTTCTCATCTGTAAAATGTGGTTTATAATGCTTTTTCTGACTACACAAGAGATTGAACATATTACAGCTTTGTAAATGATAAGATGCTATTCAAATGTCAGGTATTTATTTATGTTCTACTAAATTGTACGTGCATAACATAATGCTTGCCTCATAGTAGACAATTTTATACTTTTTCTTCTTAGCCAAAACACAGTTCCGTAGTCATGACTAAAGAGATGACTGGTAACTACTAACTTTGAGTCCCTTTCTTCTCTCATGCAAAGAGAGTTTTCATAAAAATTGTAAGAGTTCCAGAATTTAATAACTTTCCAAGTCTCTTCTCAGTTGTTCTTGATGGCAGTAATACTACATAATTATTCAAGGACAAAGGTGGGGAATCCAGCATCTCTGGTTATGCTTGCCTTTCTATAGAGAAGATTAGCATCTTGTTTTTGAAGATGCTTGGTGATTGGGGAGTAATGGCCAGGGATGTATCTGGTTCCAAAGACATTTACAATAGGCAAGATATATATTGGCATCTGAAGAAATATTTTTAAGATCTACATAAGATAGCAAACTAAGTTCTTTTAACTTTGGGAGTTTTGTTAAACAGAAGAGATATTTTCTGGTATTGAGATTTCTGAATACTTATTAATCTTACACCTCAATAACATTTATTTTATATCTCAATACAGTGGCAATTAACCACTAGTTTGCAAATATGCAATTTCACCTCTAAATAGAGAGGAAGTTGCTTTAGTTTCAGATTCTGTTTATGCTTTCACTAACATTATTTATTATTGAGAGTCTTCCAAGTTCCAGGCCCAGTGCTAGGAACTGTGTGTACAAAGATGAGGCACTCCCTTAAGAAGCTTGAGTTCCAACGAGGAAAAGAGACATGTTTATTATTATATTATGCTATATTACACACTCGGGTAGAGTTAAGTTAAAAACACTTTGGAGTATGGAAGAAAGGTGCAACTAACTTTTGTCTGTTTCCTTTCCATACTTGTGATTTTTCATCACCCATGCTCTCATGTTTCCTCATCACTGACTGCTGTGCTAATTCTCTTGGTAACTGGTCTAAGAACATTGCTGAGTGACTGTAGGAAAAGCATCTCTTTAGTTATGACTACAGGACTGTGTTTTGATCAAAGAGGTTGAACTTATTAAGTATAAGATTTGAAGGTCAGCATCATACTTAGTACTCAGGAACTCCTTTCCAAATCTCTTGGCATCTTCACCATCAAAGCTAAGAAAGAATAAATGGCTAGTCTCTGCTACCCTCTGAGACTTCCCTTTCTCAGGGTTCCTGCCTGAGATAGCTGCCTCGTTTTCCAGCTGCTGGACAGAATGTGACCTCACTATTCAGGTGTGATCCTGCTGTCTTCCACAGCATAGAGAGACTATACTTAAATTCCCATGAGAATTATTGCCATACAATATGATGCCACAACCACAGCACTCACACAATAACTCCATAATCCAGTTATCATAATTGTGTTCCCTCCCTCCCTCCAACATTTGCAAACATGCAATAATTTCTTGTTTGCTTGTATCTCCTAGCAAATCTTCTTTAATTAGTATGTCTGGTTTCCTGATACTAGCTATATTAACCTGGTTATTTTCTAGTCTGAAAGTAAAGCTTCAAAAAATTTTCACCATATAAATGTGTCTTTAAACAGAGACACAGATTCATACAGTAGAGATAAAGAATGGCCTATACTCTAGTCAAAGTTTGACATATGTTAATATTCAAGAGGAACAGATAAAATTGTTTCAAAACCCTACTGGTCTCAAGAAAGGTCTCAGAGTTTCCAAAAACAGTGGCACTGACTGAAGAGGGTACAGTTGCCTTAGGTTACCTGTTTTAACAGTTATCAAATCCTTCCTCTTGGGTATCCTGTTGGTAGCAGGGCTGACCATTTTTGAAACTAGCCAGACATTGACATTTGGAGTTTGAGTATTCAAGAAGCCTGAAGAATAATTATTTAGAGACTGAACTGCAAAATCAAGAATAGTCAACTAGCCTTTTACAAAATTACTTAAAACTGAGCATTGATATCTAATTTGAACCAAATATTATTTTAAGTTTCATTGGCCAAATGTCTATCCACAGCTGTAATTATCTGAAACCAAAAAAATAACTGCTCAGTGTACTAAAAAAATGATGTTAGGCATGGCGTGGTGGCTCATGCCTGTAATCCCAGCACTTTAGGAGGCAGAGGTGAGAGGATTGCCTGATCCAGGGGTTTGAGACCAGCCTGGGCAACTTGGCAACACTTTGTCTCTACAATAAATCAAAAAATTAGCCGGGCGTGGCGGCCTGCGCCTGTATTCCAGGTACTTGGAAGGCTGAGGTGGATGGATCCCCTGAGCCTGGCAGGTCGAGGCTGAGGGGCACCATGGCACTGTGTTATAAATTCAGTCACAATATCTAGAATAATTCAACTTCCTTATTTTTTTGAGTACTGAATATGTAATAACTATTTTGTAGAACTTAAGTTAGTAGTTCACTCACAGAATGTTGTGCTGCATTACAGTCATTCATGTACATGGCAGCCTGCTAAACTTTGAAGAGATTCAAGCCATGTTTCCCAACAGTTTGCACAGCATTAGAATTATACTCTATTATGGTCTGTCAGGTCTACTGACTGTAAGTGCCTCCTGAAGACATGTAAACAATCACTTTCTACCCACACCTGTGTGCCCCCTATACTGAACTCAACACTTTCCCCACCATATTTTCTGCTGCTTAGTTCCTTTGTTCATTCAGTGACTATTTTCTTTGGTTCTTTCTCATCACCTTATCAAAGTCATAAATTGCTAAACATGTCTGAATGACTCTCTATTTCACTAAAATTATATTTATTCACTTACATTAATATAATTCAAATGCATATTATTTTTCTCATAATAAGGCATTTAACACAGATGTTTACATTTTTTATGATGTCAGATCACCACAATATTCCTTTTCTTCTACCAATCCTAGGTCCACTAGGAAGAATACTATTAATCGTAAAATTAAGTTAGAATTGTTAGCAGAAGCAGTATAATGAACAGCATAAAATTAATGGATTGGGAAC
>CAUYQG010028819.1:0-16106 GCA_963574415.1 Tarsius wallacei
GCGAGACCTCATCTCTACAATAAATCAAAAAATTAGCCGGGCGTGGTAGCGCGCGCCTGTAGTTCCAGCTACTTGGAAGGCTGAGGCGGAAGGATCGCTAGAGCCCAGCAGGTCGAGGTTGCAGTGGCCGGGAGCAGCCACTGCACTCTAGTCTGGGTGACAGACTCAAAAAAAATAAAAATAAAAAAAATAATAATAATATCAAATGATGTAGCATATATTGTTGAATAGCAGAAGGAAAAGAAAGTGAAAACACAGAAGAAATATTATATTTGAAGAAATAATGGTTTTAAAATTTCTGAAATTAGTAACAGACACTAAAACACAGACCCAAACTTTGGGAACACTAAGGAGAATAAATGACAACATGGCAAGCAAACAAATTAGGCATATTATTCCAAATTGAAAAAAAAAAGACAAAAATCTTGACAGCAGCTAAGGGGTAGACTTAGGTAGGGGTATTGAGCACTTTACCAACAAAGAAAAATGCAAGCATTTTTCAGACTTCTCATTAAACATCATACAATCAAGGAGACAATGGAGTCTTCTTCACAGTTAAAAAAAAATAAAATAAAACCTGTCCACTTAGATTTTGATATCCAGAAAAGATATCTTTCGGAAAAGAAAGATTAATAAATACTTTTCAGGAAAAAAAAGTATGATTTTAACCTATCCTACAAGAAAGTTAATAATATGTTCAGAACAATGTCACCAAGATGGCAAAATAGGAATATCCAGCTCGTATCCCCACTCACAAAGAAAAATCTCACAGACTTACATGGATAAAAGTGTCTTTCTAGGAGCTTTGGGATCCAGGCAGAAAGTTGTGCACCCAAGTGAAGTCAGAGAAAGGGAGAGCTGCTTTGAGAAAGCAGGTTCAGGCCACTGTGTTAGGCTGACTAAACATGACCCCATCTGCAAACCAAGAACAGCCCTTCTCCCTGTGGATGTGGCTTCATCCATGCCTGGCCACAATTCTGCAATTAACTCCTTCAATCAAGGCAAACAGACAGCACGATGACTATCTGTGCCACCAGTAGAAACAGGTCAGCCAGCCACGGGCCTGGCCACAGATTCTGAAGCAACCCTGTGATCTGGTTCCAGGTTTGCTCTGCTGGTCTAGAGTGAGTCCTGCTTCACAGTGACCTGGTAGGCGACACTCTCAACTATACCTCTGGTTATAAGCCCACCAACCTTGGTCCTCACTGCAAATTGTGAAGTGATCCTATAACCTGGCTCAGTCCCTGCCCTCATTCCACTCAGTTACCCAGAAATAGCTATCCATGTTCCTGGGAGAAGACCTAATGACCTCAGTCCTGGTTGTGAGTCTTGAAGCAGCTGTAAGAGTCAATTCTATCCCCCATTCAGCTGTGGTCCAGGGGAATACTACCATCCAGGAAACTGGTGGGAGATATGCTCGAGCCCCTGGTAGAAACCTTCTGACATAGGTTTCTGACTGCTGAAGAAGCTCTGTGACTCAGAACCAGCTCAGCTCTATCACTGGTCCATTCAGTCTTGCCAGCTCATTAGCCCAGTAGGAGTCACACACCTGGTAATAGTCTTGCTGTCTGTGGTCTCAGCTGCAGACACAAAAGAGCCCCAGTGACAAAGTGATAGCCCTGCTTAATAGTGGCTCCAAATGCAGTCCTATCTATCGAAGGATGAAAGAGATATCATGCTTGCTCCCACCCCCAGTAACAAGTCTGCCAATTGTCAACCCAGTGTGGACCTCGCAACAGTCACATGTCCCATCTAAATCATGCTTGACTATAATCACAGAAAGCTCCACCAGCATAGAGTCAAGGCAGTAAAAGGCCTTAGCTGCCAGAACCATTTATAAAGATGGAAGAGGTGTTTGTTCCTTCAAATGCACAGACATCAATGCAAAGTAACATGAATGTCAAAGAATATGGCAAATATAACACCAACAAAGGAAACAAAACTCAAATAAAGAACACTAAAAAAATGGAGATCTATAAATTGCCCAACAAAATATTCAAAATAATTGCCTTTCTGGTTCAGCAGCAGCCCTATCACCCCAGGCAGATCACTGCAGGGTCACTTGGCCCTACACCAGTCCCTACCCCAAAAGCCAGTCTAGTGGCAGCCTCTCCCCTGGAAATAGGCCACTGAAGGCTTTCCACTGGATTGGCAGTAGAAAGTTTGGCAGTAGCCTTGACCCCTAGAGAGATCACCAGATGACTACCTGCCTCTGCACACACATGCTGCCATGCCCAGCTTAACAATTTGTCCAGTGAGCAGATCACACAAGTTCTCCTAGCCAGCTGCAACCACATAGCTTAAGCCCATCCCTACAACCAGCCTAGTATTTCTACCGCCATCAAAACCATGCCACCACCATTACACACTCTCACAATCTAAGCTAAGGGACAATTGCTGACATTGATAACAAGCACTACACCTGAATAAACTACATGGAGACATGTTACTGAGTCTACCCAGAATCAAAGCCAATATTACATATCTCAATGAAATTCTAGGATCCATCTATAGGAAAATATCTCTCCCTGTGCAGCAACTACATAAAGTTGAAAAAAGCAACAATTCCACTAGATGCACTGATATAAATGTAAAAACAAAAGAAACATGAAAAAGCAAATAAACATGACTCCTCCAGAGGAATACAATAAGTCTGCAGTAACAAACCCCATATTAAATAAAATTGCAAAATGCTTAAAAAGAAATTCATAATAGTGGTTTAAAGAAAATTCAGCAAGATGCAAGATTGCAAAGACAAACAATTAAATTAAATTAAAAAACCTTCAGGATCTGAATGAGAAATTCAACAAAAAAGAGATCATAAAAAATAAACAAGCACAAATCTTGGAGCTAAAGAACCCAATGAATGAAACAGATATACAACTGAGAGCTTCAATTACAGGTTAGATTAAACAGAAGAATGCATATTTGAACTTGAGCACAAGTCTTTTGAAATAACCCATTTAGAGAAAAATGAATAAGAATACAAATAATAAAGTATACAGGACTTATGAAAAATGATTATGTGAAAAAAATATTGTATTATAGGAATGCCAGAGGGAGAGGGGGTTAACAAAAGCACAGAAAGCCTATTTATCAAAATAATAGCTAAAGACTTCCCAAGGATTGAAAGAGATATAAACATCCATAACATTCAATATGCTCAAGTGTTCCCAAAATGATCCTCTTCAATGCATATTATAAGTAATCTGTCAAAAATCAAAGACAAAGGATTCTAAAAGCTGCAAGAAAAAAGCCTCAAGTCACAAATAAGGGAATGCCCATTAGACTATCGACACATCAAGAAAGAATGAACTGATGTAGTCAAAGTGCTAAAAACAAAACAACTGTCAGCCAATAAAACCATTACAGCAAAGCTATTATTTAGAAATGAGTGAGAAATAAAGACCTTACCAAAAATGCAAAAGCTGAGAAATTTCATCTCCATGGGACTAGCCTTATAAGAAATACTTAAGAAAGTACTACAGTTGTAAGCAAAGGTTTCATTACTATCATAAAAATATGCAACTCAACAGTAGAGGTAAATCAATATATCAAACTCAGAACACCCCAGCACTGTAATGATGCCATGTATATCTCTCAATCCTCTACTATAAAAGTTTAAAGTCAGTATGGTCAAAAACAACAATAGCTACAATCAGTCACTAGGAAACACGTCATAGATTAAGAACTACATTAAGGCCAAAACATATAAATTGGGGGGAGGGAGAAAGTATAGAGTATTTTTATGTAACAAAAGTTAAGTTGCTATCAGCTCAAAATTACTATTATTAGTAGTATATTATTACTAAAAAGCTTTTTCATGTTCCCTTCATAGAGTGACCACAAAAAATAAATTACAGAGATACACCTGTGAGATAAAGAAAGAAGACAAAGCTTAGAACCACAGAAAACCACCCAAGTCCAGAAAGAAAACAATAAGAAAGTAAGAAACAAAGGTTCTATAAAATAATCAAAACCAAGAACAAGACAAGGATACCCACTTCCATCACTTTTATTCTGCATAGTAATGAAAGTTTTAGTCAGAACATTTAGACAAGACAAAGAAAAAAAGGCATCCAAATTGGAAGGGAGGAAATCAAAGCATCCTGTCTGCAGATTACATTATCTTATATATAGAAAATCCTAATGCCTTCACCAAAAGCATGTTAGAACTAATAAATTAAGTCAGTAAATTTGGGGAATACAAAAACAAATAGTACTATTTCTATATATTCATAGTGAACTACCCTGAAAAAGAAATCAAGTAAACAATTTACAGTAACTACAAAAAATTACCTAGGAATAAGTATAACCAAGGAGATAAAAGAACTCTACAATAGAAACTATAAAACAATTATGGAAGAAATTGAAGAGGACACAAAAAATAGAAAGATATCCTATGTTTATGGATTAGAAGAGTTAATATTGTTAAAATGGCAATAATACTCAAAGCAATCTACAGATTTAATGCAATCTCTATCAAAATATCAAGGATATTCTTCACAGAAATAGAAAAAAATCATAAAATTAACATGAAACCTGAAGAAAACAAGAATAGCCAAAGCAGTCCTGAGGGGGAAAAAAGCTAGACGTATCATACTACCTGATTTCAAAATTTACTACAAAACTAGAGTAGCCAAAAGAGCATGGTGCTAGCATAAAAGCAGACACATAGCCTGGTGTGATAGAATAGATAATCCCAGAATAAATTCACACACCTACAATCAACTAATTTTTGACAAAAATGCCAAGAACACACATTGAGAAAAGGTCTCTTCAATAATTGGAGCTAAAAAATTGAATATCCACATACAGTAGAATGAGACTAGACCGCTATCTATCACTATATGAAAAAGTCAATTCAGAATGAGTTGAAGACAAACATAAAGCCCCAAAATACAAAACTACAGAAAGAAAAACTTAGGAGAAATATCTTATAACATTGGGGTTGGTAAGGATTTTTGAGACAATACCTCAAAAGCCCAGGTGACATAACTAAAAATTGACAAATGAAAAAATATCAAACTGAAAAGATTTTTCACAGCAAAAAAAAAGCTATTAACATTAAAGAGACAATCTACAAAATGGAAGAAAATGTTAGAAAACCATACATTTGACAAGGAATTCGTATCCAGAGTACATAAGAAACTTAAGAGCAAAAACTACTGCTAATAACCTGTTTTAAAAATGGGCAAAAATACCTTAATAAATATTTCTAAAATGAAGACATACAAATGTTCAACAGGTATATGGAAAAATACTCAACATCACTAAGCAAAGTTTGTCACTTTCACATCAGAGTAAAACTGAAAAATAAGTCTAGCCATTATAAGTCAGAGACTGTCTATATAAATCTCACTGGTAAAGGCAAGTGTAAAGTTAAATATAGACTACTTTAATATTCATAGTGGTGAGTTCCTCATTTTTAACCTATGAGTTAAAAGAGAAAAGTATTAAAAATAATTACACCCGTAACAATTTGTTAATGGATACATAATATAAAAAGATATAAATGTGAAATAAAAAACATTACAAGTGGGAGGGTAGTCAAATATCAACATTTTGTGTGCAACTAAAGTTGCAATCAGCTTAAATTTGACTGTTATGAGTTTTTTGGTGGATATATATGGGGTATCTGTGATATTCTCATACATGCATACAATGTGTAATTATCAAATTATAATATTTGAACATTTATTATTTCTTTGTGTTGGGAACATTTCAAATCTCTTTTAACTATTTTGAAATATATAATATAATGTTGTCAACCTACTGTGCTATGAACATTAGAACATATCATACCCAACTGTATATTTGTACTCATTTACTAACCATTTTTTATCCCCCTGCCCTCCTTCTCCCCCTTCTGTAACTATTATTCTACTCTCTACCTTTATAAGATCAACATATTTTAGCTCCCACATATGAATGAAAACATGTGATATTTGTTTTTCTGTGCCTGGCTTATTTCACTTAATACCTTCAGTTCCATCTGTGTTTATGCAAATGGAAGAATCTTATTCTTTTTTATTTTGGAACAGTATTTCATTGTATATATATACACTCATAGATTGCACTAGGGCACTGATAGCAAGCTAGTGTGGCCATTGCTAGCACCCCTGATGGTGTACATGTGTTCCAGCAGTGGTAGGTGGGGTAGGACTATCTCCAAGCCCCCAGTCAAGACCCTCAGGTGCATGAGAATGTGGGGGCCTCCAGACTCCTGATGTATCATATTACCTGACTTCAAAATTTACTGCAAAACTATAGTAATCAAAGCATGTGAGCACCAGTGGTGGTAAGCTGGGTGGGTTAATTCCCTGGCTCCCGATGGTGATATGGCCTATAGAAGAAGCAGCAGGTTGGTGGGTCTGTCCTCAGATCCTCCAGTGGGGCTCAAAAGTACTAGCTGTGGTAAATGGGGCAGGTTGATGCCCACACACCCAGTTTGTGTGCTCAGACCACCCCAGTGGGCTGGTCCTTAGGCCCTCTGCAGACATGGTGCATGTATGTGGTGGCCGTGCTGCTTAAGGGTGAGCAGAGTTGATGTCACTGGCATCAGACCCAGACAGGTGACTCTCATGCTTGGGAGAACATATGTTTTAGCTCCCTCTGTGCCTGGGGAATCCTCCCCAGTTCGATACAACTTCTCATTCCCCAGGGTGCAAATCACTGCATCGGTTAGAAGGCTGAGGACCCAGCCACACCACAGAGTCCTAACAACATTGCAATGCCGCAGTCCTCTAGGAGGGAATGGAGGGATTCAATGTGGCCGAAAAATATATGGAAATTAAATATGTGGGAAAAAATATGGAAATTAAACCATGTTCTAATGAGCAACCAATAAGTCAAAGAAGAAATCAAGTGGAAATAAAAAAATATTAACACTAAAATGAAATTAAGACATGATAAAACTTATAGGATACATAAAAACTAGTTCTAGGAAGAGTTTGTAGCAATAAAATTTAAAAAAAGAGAAAGAGCTCAAATTTAAAATATCTAACTTTATTCCTCATGGAACTACAAAAAGGAGAACATACTAAACTGAAATGTAGTAGACAAAAGGAATTGACAAAGATTAGGGCTAAAATAAATAAAAACAGAGAATAGAAAAACTCACAGTAGGATTTTTGAAGAGATAAGCAAAATTAATAAACCCTTAGACTAATGAAAAAAGACAAAAATGAATATGTATGGATAATGAGAAGACATAACTGATGTAACAGAAATTAAAAGAATTTTAAATTACTTATGAATAGATAACCTCAAGTTTCTAAACATACACAACCTACCAACACCAAATCATAAAGAAGTAGAAAATCTGAACAAGCCAATAATGAGTAAGGAGACTGAATCAATGTATAAAAATCTCTTAACAAAGTCCAGGACAAGATAGCTTCACTTGGGAAGTCTACCAAATATTTAAAGTTGAATTAATGTTTATATCAATTATTCTCAAATACGTCAAAGTTCAAAGAGGAGGAAAGATTTCAAAATGTATTTTATAAAGTTTGCATTACGTTGGTGGCAAAACCAGACAAAGATAGTACAAAATATGTAAATTAGTGGCCCTGATGAACATAGATACAGAAATCCTCAATGAAATATAGCAAATTGAGTTTAACAGCATGTTAAAAGAGTGGGATTTATTCCAGGAATTCAAAGATATTACAGCATACACAAATCAGTGAATGTGACAACAAATTAACAGACTGAAGGATAAAAATAATACATGCATACTTGCAAACATCATTTAGTAATGTTTAACATTCTTTTATCATAAAAACTGTCACCAAATTAGGTATAAAGGGAATGCACCTCAATACAACAAAGACCATATATAACAATCCCACAGCTACCATTATATTTAATAATGAAAAAATAAAAGTTTTTCCTCTAAGATCAGAAACAAGACAAGAATGCCCTCTTTTCACTTTAATAAACATAGTACTAGAAGCTCTAGCTAGAGTAATTAGGGAAAAAAAAAAGAAATAAAAGGCCTCCAAATCAGAAAAAAGTAATATTGTCTCTGCAGGTAACATGATCTTACATACAGAAAATTGCAAAGACTCCAAAATGAGCTATTCAAATTTATAAACAAATGGACAAATTTAGTAAAGTTATAGTGTACTAAATAAACAAACAAAAATCAGTTGCATTTTAATCCACTAATAACAAACACTAAAGAAAAAAAAATACATAGAAAACAATCCCACATGCAATCCCATAGAAATTAAAATAATTAGGAATACACTTAATCAATGAGGTAAGTTATTTGTATTGTGAAAACTATTAAACAATGATAAAAAAGAAACTGAAGAATACACAAACAAATGGGAAGCTATTCCATGCTCCTGGATAGAAGAACTAATATTGTTAAAAACAAAACCAAATACTGCATGTACTTACTTATAAGTAGAAATTAAGCTAACGGTCTGCAACTGCATAAAGAATGGCATAAAGCTCATTGGAGACTCAGAATCAGAAGGATGGGAAGGGGGGAAGGGATAAAAAACTACCTATTGAGTACTATGTACACTAGTGGGAATCATGGGTACACTTAAAGTCCAGACTTATTCACCATTATACAAAGCATCATATAACAAAAAATCATTTGTGCCCCCAAAGCTATTAAAATTAGAGAACATTATTTTAAATTAAAACATTAAAGAAAATAAAAATTATTGAGAAATTTAAAATATCCATATCTAAAACAATTACAGATTCAATATAATCCATGTGAAATTCTATAAGATTTTTCACAGAAACAGAAAAAAATATGAAAATTTGTATGAAACAATAAAAGATGCTGTAGCCAAAGGAATCTTGAGTAAAAACACAAAACAAAACTGGAAGCATCACACTACCTGACTTCAAAATATCCTACAAAACTATAGTAATCAAAGACCATGGTACAGTCAAATAAATAAATAAAACAAACACACTCATATAGTTCTATGAAGTAGAATCGAGGTCCTCATAATAAATCAGGCATTTACTGTTAATTGACATTTGACAATTATAAATGATGTTGAGAAAACTAAATATCAGCTGGGCACGGTGGCTTATACCTATAATCCCAGCACTTTGGGAGGTGGAGGCAAGAGGATTGCCTGAGCCCAGGGGTTCAAGACCAGCCTGGGCAGTATGGCAAGATCTTGTCTTTACAGTAAATTAAAAAAAAAATTAACTGGGCATGGTGGCACACACCTATGGTTCCAGCTACTTGGTACTTGGAAGGATGATGTGGAAGGCTTGCTTGGGCCCAGCAGGTTGAGCCTGCAGTGGCTATAAGCGTGCCACTGCACTCCAGCCTGGGTGACAGAATGAGACTCTGACTCAAAACAAACACCAAATATCAACCTGCAAAAGAATTAAGTTGTACTCTTATCTCTCTCTAGATTAAAAATCAACTTAAATAAGATTGAAAGCTTAAACATATGTGAGATCTGAAGCTGTAAAACTACTTGAAAACATAACAGAAGGCCCCTTGACATTGGTCCAGGCAATGATTGTTTGGAAATGACCCCCAAAGCTTAGGCCACAAAAACAAAATAGAAAAATAGAATTCTATCAAACTTATAAAAGCTTTTTCACAGCAAGGGAAATGATCAACAGAGTGAAAAAACAACCTAGAGAGTCAAAAGAATCTTTACAAAACCACATGTCTAATAAGAGATTAATATGTAAAACACTTAAGAATCTCAAACCAATCCACAGCACACACAAAAAAACCCTGATTTAGAACTCAGCAAAGGACCTGAATATACATTTCTCAAAAGAAGACATGCACGTGTCCAACAGGTATATGAAGAAATGTTCAATGTCATTAATCAACAGGAAAATGCAATTAAAACCAACATAAGATATCACCTCACACTTGTTGGAATGTATATTATCAAAAAGACAAAAGATAAGCATTTGTGAGGATGTAAATTGGTGCAGCCATTATAAATACTATGTAGAGAATCCTCAAAAAATGAAAAATAGAATTGTCTTATGATTCTGCAATTCCATTTCTGGATATATATTCAATGGAAATACTTCCATGATTATTAAGGCACAATTCAAAACAGCCAAGATACAAACACAGCCTAAGTGTCTGTCTGTAGATGAATGTCTATATTATTCAGTCTGAAGAGAGAAGAAAATGTTGCCTCTTGTGGAACTGTTGATGAACTTGGAGAACATAGAGTAGAAGCATGGTTACCAGGGGTGGGGCAAATGGGGAGACATTGGTCAAACAGTGCAAACTTTCAGTTATAAGATGGATAATTTCTATAGACCTAGTACATAGCACAGTGATTTTAAATAATAATGCATTGTTTATTTGAAATATGCTAAAAGAGTAGATCTTAAGTTTTCTTACCACAGGCATATGGGGGACCCCCAAAAAACCCAATTTTTTAAAGGGTGGGCCCCTTGTAGTACACTTGGAATTCATTCCTCCTGATCAAACCATCAACCAAAGTTTTTTACTGGAAGTTTTGAGAAGGTTGCAACATGATTTGCAGAAGAAATGCCCGGAGTTGTAACACACAGGTAACCGGTTCTTATACCATGACACCACATCTTCCCACACTTCAGTGGATGTTCAGCAGTTTTTGACCAAAAAATAGAATGAACCTCATGCCCCACTCTCCCTATACCTCACCCTGAGCAAGTGTTTTTTGTTTCCCCGAATGAAAAAAGTCCTCAAATGTTTTGCCGATGTGTAAGTGGTAAAACAAAAAACGGCAGAAGCACTAAAAGACATCAAAATTGATGAGTTCAAAAACTGTTTTGAGTGGTGGAAAAAGCATCTCATAGGTGTATTGCATGAAACAGAATACTTTGAAGGTGACTGAAGCTTCAAAATGTAAGAATACACAATATTTTAATAAATAAATGCAATTTTTGGGAGGTTCCCCTTGTACACCAAAAAACAGAAATGGTAACTATGTGAACTTATCAATATGTTAATTAACTTGATTTTGGTAATCATTTCACAATGTATATATATCAAAACATCACATAGTACACCTTAAAAACTATATATAATTTTTGTTTGTCACTCATATCTCAATAAAGATATATTAAAAAGAAGTCATTAAGGCAGAAGTAATAGAATAAGATCAGAAACTTAGATTACATAAAGATATTAGATTATAAATGTTGATTAAATGAACATAAAACATAATATGCTTCTTTTATTTCTATTGCTCTAAAAGGTAGCTGACTGTGAAAAATGATAGCAGTAACAGTATGTTTCTTCATAGCATAAGTAAAAAATGGCATTAACAGAGAGTTTTTTTTTTTAAACCATGATCCAGATTCTGATGCTATGACTACATACTGGTATCCCTAAAATACCAACAATGGGAACAAATTTCCTTGACTTGATTAATTAATAAAAGTTTATAATTTATCTTGAATTGATTTTTAAACCTTTATTTCATTAGCTCTTTCTCATAGCATGTTCTCATTTTAATTAGATAGTTTAAAATGTAATTGTACAAATGTGAGTCTTCTCAAAACAATACATTCCTGCTTGTACAGAGCAAACAGTCTCCAACACGCCACAAATTAATAGAGGATTTCTAAAAAAGCAACTCCTTGAATTTCAATATCATGCCTAGTAAGAGCAATTTAGTCATTACTTTTAATCAAATAGAGCATTATATAACATGTACATGTAAAAAAGCTTTGCTATATAAAATTATTTTTAAAAGAATCACACAATACAGTCTTTAAACATAGCTTAATTATTATATTGACCATTTAACACCGATATGTTCCTTTTTTCCATCCAGTTAGCATACATCTTGATTAATTTGTGCTTTATTGAGAACATAATTATAAAGTCATTATGAAAACTTAAAATGTCATTAACTTTGTCCTCCATGGATTTAGCAGCCTAATATAACTCATCTAAATTCTTGAACTTTTCTTTAAAATCACTCAACACATAAAAGGAAATAATACTTATGCACACAATCAGTGGCATTCATTCTTTACTTAAAATCATTTCCTCAAAATTATCTTGGTTGTTTATTAGTTTATCATCTGTGATTCTTTATTCCCTAGTTTCATTATATATATAACCTGAATTTTTTTCTTTAAATTTCTGTGTTTGCTGTGTGTGTGTGTGTGTAGCTATATATCTGTAATTATAGTATACACACCCGTGCCCTATAAATTTCTGTGAAAGTACTGAAGGGAATATGTTTTTGACCAGAAATAGGAAAATTAGGAGTTATTCATTAAAAAAATACAGAAAATCCTTATTTCTCACAAATAGTATTATTAGACATAATTTCAAATATTAGACTCTCTTACTAATTTTATCTTTAATTTCAATTTTACCTTCTTTATCTTTTATCGAATGAATACAGAATCATGAGTGATATCAGTTATGCAACATTAAGGTAAAAAATTGGCAGTTTTATTTTACTATTTTTTTGTTAGCACAAGTTAGCAGTGTCAGATTTCAATGTAATGATGGGTAGTGAGGCACTTTCCTTTGCTTGTAGTCTTTGGAAATCATCAAACATAGAGATATGAAAAACAGGAGAAAAACTGTATTTGTTGAAATATGTAAGTGGTTGTGACACACAAACCAAAAATCTAAGATTTTACACACCAAATAATTTAAATATGAATAAAAGTCAGGGACTTGCTGAGAAAGGGGGGGAGATTCCTCCTACTATAGCAGAAAATTAATTTTCTCATGACTTTTTTGTTTCTTTGTTTTTACAAGTGCCATAGCTTTTGCAAAGCATAGAGTACAAGATACTGTATGAGAACATAGTACGTGCTTACAAACACACCGCACAACAAAAAATATCTACACCTACAACATTTGTGCATTGTATTTGTATGTTTATGGAAAATTTTACTAATGTTATGGAAAGATATTTATTTTGTCAAAATACAAACAACTTTTTAAAAAATGTATTTATCTCTGGATGAAACATCTTTTATCTGCTTGTATAGCTTTGTGTTCCCTCTCAGTTTTTCCCCCATTTCATTAATTCTCCTTCTTTACTAAGCTTATCAGTATTTCTGCCCCAGTTTCCCCTTCTTACATGCAAAGTATCGGTAATATGTTTCTTCAAAAATGGGCCATTTGCTTCGGGTCTTTTTCTTTCTGTTTCAATAATTTGTATGGGCCTCAATTGTATACCATGTCATGGTAAAATGGTTACTAACATTTTAAAATGCCTACTATATTCTAGTATTCTACAAATATCTCAATATTTTAATCCTCACAATAACATAACAAGTTATATATTTTTATCTCCAATCATAGTGAGCGGTCAGAGAGCAAATATCCAAAATAAGTGTAACTAATTCAAAGTTAGCAATTGTGGGAGCCTGGTTTTAAAATCCATTTAAATATGAAGACTTGTTTCCATTACATTTATCTGCCTGGCCCCAGGTCATCACATAATGATTAGCTCACACCCAATATCTCTTGTTTAATAAGGCATAGAAGTATGTAATTCACTTTAGAATAATATCCATTAAAAATGGTTAAAATAGAAAAGAATGCTGGCACTTAATGGGGTAAATGTCAATTATCTAATTCATTTAGGTGAAAAAGCTCTTCCTTTGACTATGCCAGATAAGTGAATTGTCTCTACATGTTACTGTTTTGTTTCTGCTTCTATACATGTTTTTGATCTTCAACTGGCACTCCATTATTGGAATCATTTTCATTTACTAATGAAGCTTTAGTCCATGTTAGAACTTCAAGCATTTAAAAACTCTTGGTAATTTTGTTTCATGCCAACATATCCAAGTTTCCATTTCAAAGTGGCATCATTACAATTGCTACGGCAGCGTGGTCTGTGTTTGAACTGGCATTAATTTTGGCACAAGCTCGCAAACAGTTTTTGTTTCTGATTGATCTTGAAAGGTACATTGGTTTTGGTTTTATGTAGCCCCTTCTGGCATACCTTTTGTTTTTCTAATAACATTCATCTCAGCCAGGCTTTCAAGCTACTTAAACCCTTCTGGGTAGTGTTTATGCTACCCACAATTTAAATGACATTTTATTTTTTAAAATGAAGACAAGAAATGCTTTGCACGATTACATAAAAAACATTTTTCCTTCAAAAGCAACCTTTTTTTCCTGACAATAATGGTTAATTTTTACCACGGTAGTGAAACTGAATATAATGACCTTTTGGGATTCTATTATTTTATCTCTTTCCCTTAATTTTCCTTCTCCATCTTCTTTATACTTTTAGCATTAGAACAGTTGCATACCGATTTCATCAACTTATACCAAAGATGATGGTACATTGGAAAAGTAACTTATGAAGTTAAAGAAAAGATTAGAAAGTGCTGGACATTTTGAAAATAGGCTTTGAAGCTGAATAAATAGGTATTCATTTCAAGCACTTTTTGACTTTCCTGGAAAGATTTCATTGCAACTTGATATTAGTACATAAGAATATTTTTAATGAAAAGAATGACTATAACAATTACATAGCAGACACTTTGAGGAAACTTTATCTAATAAGGACACAACTGAGATTTTGTCAGTGTTTGAGGACTATACTAATTAACAGCATTATGTCTTGATCTTTTTAATTTTCCAGAGGATTATGCATATTCTTTAGTTAACACTGATTCAAAAGAGTAAGTGTTTATCTATAATTTGGGCCATAGTAGCTACTGGAAATAGTGAAATATCCATGAACTTTGATGTCATATAATTCTGCTTTCAAATAATGCCTAGTCATCCATTTGACCTTGACCTTTCTATAAAAAACTTTACAGTTCTCATAATATGAACTCTGATTCTCAGTTTCTTTATTTTTTTCTTTATATAAAAATAATGGTTAAGGCAACACTGAGTATGGCCTACTAAACTGTGAAGAAATACTGTTATAAACTAGTGATTAATTTGTAATTTAGGACTGATTTGTGGTTTTGTTTTAAATTTTTAATCCTTTCTAGTCTAATGTTAAAAAAAGCACAGAAGCTTCTCAATGTATATATTTAAAGTTAAAACTTTCATAAATATAAACAGTGCTTCAGAACAAAAACCTTGTGCCACTTTGCAAACAAGTGGCAGAAGTTCTATAACAAAATGATTTGGCTGTGTCCATTTTACTGAATATTTTTGTTCTTTTTTCTACTTAGTGCTAATACATTTGTCAATATTAAATATATTGTTCTTAGCCGGGCTCGGTGACTCAGCCTGTAATCCCGCGCCTTGGGAGGCTGAGGTGAGTGGATTGCCTGAGCCTGCGGGTTTGAGACCCACCTGGGCAGGCGAAACCTCATCTCTACAATAAATCAAAAAATTAGCCAGGCGTGGTAGCTCATGCCTGTAGTTCCGGCTACTCGGAAGGCTGAGGTGGAAGGATCGCCGGAGCCCAGCGGGTCGAGGCTGCGGTGGCCGGGAGCGGCCACTGCACTCCAGTCTGGGCGACAGAGTGGGACTCCAACTCAAAAAAAAAAAAAAAAAAATATATATATATATATATATAGTTCTTGTGTTAAGTGCTTAATAATAAAAATATTGAAAGTGTATAGTAATTTGACACATAGGTTATGATAGGAAATAGATATTAATATGAGTACTATGACAATCACTGATTGAGTCCTTAGATCAATTTTCAGTTGTTTCTGTCTAGCCTATCTTTAAACTAGAGGCAAGCCTTTTTTTAATGTCAACAATACCTAACATTTTTATCTCCCTTGTTACTGGTAGACGATGGGTGGGTTATCTAGAGATGGCAGACTAGGGAGGAAAGGGTTTTGATCAAGATGGCCTTAACATTCCCTTGACTTGACTAAACTTGAGACAGATTTCTTCCTTACTATAGGCTCCCAACTTTTTTTTACTAAGAAAACTTACAATTGCAAATTCCTTCTCTGCTCTTTTTAGCTATAAAATGTCCCCTAGCCTTCCACCAGTGCCAGTTTTACAACCCAGGAACGTCTTTCTCAAGTACCTGGAAAACATCCCTTTGAAATAGTGCCCTAGCCGGGCTCGGTGGCTCAGCCTGTAATCCCGTGCCTTGGGAGGCTGAGGTGAGTGGATTGCCTGAGCCCGCGGGTTCAAGACCCGCCTGGGCAGGCGAAACCTCATCTCTACAATAAAT
>CAUYQG010028820.1:0-25993 GCA_963574415.1 Tarsius wallacei
TTTGATTTGTTGATCCTGTGTATGTTTTTTTTGTGGGGGGGTTGATTTTGTTTACTTCTGTTCTGATTTTAGTGGTTTCTTTTCTTCTGTTTTCTTTGGGTTTCATTTGTTCTTATTTTTCTAGTTTCCTTAGGTGCAACATTAGGTTGTTTGAGCTCTTTCTATTTTCTTGACGTGGATGTGGGTGTGTACTGTAATAAATTTTCCGTTTAGCACTGTTTTAGAAGAATCTCAGAGTTTTGGTATGTTGTGCCTTTATTTTCAATGTTTCAAAGAATTTTTTCATTTCTCTCTTGGTTTCGTGACTTACTCAAAAATTATTCAGGAGCAAGTTGTTTCGCTTCCATGCATTTATATGGTTTTGGGAGTTCTTGGTGTTTTATTTCTACATTTATTCTGCTAGGATCAGAGAAGGTGCTTAGCATAATTTTCATTTTTTGGGAATTTATTAAGGTTTGATTGATGGCTGGGCATGTGGTTGATCTTAGAGTATGTTTCATGTACAGATGAAATGACTATATATTCTGTGATTGTTGGGTGAAGTATTCTACAATTTTCTAGATCCAATTGGTCATTTGTTAAATTTAATTCTTAATTTCTTTGTTAGTTTTCTGCCTTGATGATATGTCTAGTGCTGTTAGTGCGGTGTTGAAGTTCCGCACAATTATTGTGCGACTGTCTGATGCCCTTTCTGAGTTTTACTAGGAATTATTTTATGAACCTGGCTATTTCAGTGCTGGGTGTGTATATATTATGATAGTAATTACTTCTTGTTAGTTTGAGCCCTTTATCATTATGTAGTGCCCTTCATTGTTTTTTTAAAAACTTTATTTTGTTGTTGTTGGTTTTCTGTTTTATTGGAAACAAGAACAGCGACTCTGGTTTTTTTTGGTTTTGTTTTGCGTGATAGATCTTTCTCCATCCCTTTATCTGGAACCAATGGGTGTCTTTAGAGGTGAACTGAGTCTCCTGGAGATAGCAGGAGGATGGGTCTTATTTTTGAAATCCTGTTTGCCATTCTGTGTCTTTTAAGCAGGTTGTTAGGCTGTTCACATTCAAGTTTACTGTAGATATGTGATAATTTGTTTGTCATAATGCTGTTAAGAACTGGCGTTATATTCTCAGCTTTGTGGTTGATTTGTATGGTTTGTTGTGCTTTCCCCCCTTAATTTTTATTTTGAAATTGTGGGGTACAGTTCAGGGTTAGGTATACATATGTTCCTTGTGCAGGTACCCTTATTGATGAGGTGTGCCTCCCCTTCCCCAGGCGGATCTTGACTACTGTCAGTCCCAGCTCCCCACCCCACACCCCCCTCCCTGCAGTTTCCCGCTACTTTCAATCACTTTCCTACAGTAAGATGGTCGTTGTTCAAGGTCCATTTATGAGTGAGAACATGTGGCACTCAGCTCTTTGTTTCTGTGAGAGATCACTCAGTATTATAAACTCTAATTCCATCCAGGTTGCTGCGAAGTTCATGATTTTGTTCTTCTTTATGGCTGCGTAGGCACTGCAGTTTTCATTTCTAGCATTTTCAGTTGACACCTCTGTATGGTTATAATCTCTCTGCTGTATTTCCTCAACTATTTGTGTACCTCATTTATCTTATCTAATATATTGTTAAACATATTAATTATATTCAGTTTTAAATACAATTAATAATTTTATAAACTGGATCATTTTGGAATCTGTTTCTGTTGTTTGCTTTTGCCTCTTGACAATGAAGTTTTTATTTTTGTTTATCTGTTTCTCAAAAGTTTTTGCTGGATGATAGACATGATATGTATCAGAGACTAATGTAAATAGCATTGATTCCTGGAAATGGACAAGCTTCTTTTTCTGTCAGGTCATTAGTATACTTGGTTCAATCATCCTAGTTGTTAAACTATGTTTGGTTTTACCCTAGCTCTAGTTACGTTTAGTTTGCCAGAGACTTCAGATATCTCCAGTGGTAGATGACTGCTACTTTTGCTTACTGTGAAGCTTGGAGTATTAAAGAATTTGCCTTATGTTTCTGTTCCATCTTCAGCTTCCAGCAAGATTTCTATCCACGCTCTACCCCTTACCCCAGGGTATTGGTCTGTTGGTTTTTACTTGGTGCAGGGCTTGTAGAAGGGGCAGGGGTGTTTCTCAGTTCTTCTGTTCTAGTTTCAGTCTTCAGCAGGCCAAGAGCACCTGAGCTTCAAAGGGCTTTCTCAGCATTTTTTTAATTCCCACTGACACACAACCCTCTGCCATCTACTCAAATGAAGAGGCTATCCTATGCCAGCCAAATTTTGCCCTGTATTGGTGGGTGCTATAGCCTGACTGATTGTGTCTCCCAAAATACATATGCTAAATCCCAATGACCAATGTGATGGTATTTGGAGCTGAGGCCTTTGGAAGGTGATTAGGTCATAAGGGTAGAGGCTTCACAGGGGGATTACTGTCCTTATAAAAGAAACCCCAGAGAGCTCATTCACTCTTTTCACCAAGGACGCAGTGAAAAGACAGCCATCTATTAATCAGGAATCAGGTTCTCACCAGACACCAAATCTGCTGGTGCCTTGGTGTTAGACTTCCCAGCCTCCAGAACTGTGAGAAATAAATTTCTATTTTTTATAAGCCACTCAGTCTGTGGCATTCTTTTATAGCAGTATAAATGGGCTAAGGCAGTGAGGGTCTTTGTTGAAGGTAACTTTTCTGCCCCTCTCCAAGCAACAGAAGACCCCTACCTTGTATCAGTGCAGGATCCTGGGCACCAGCTGGTTTCCTGTTCCTCCATTGTAGCAGATGTTTCACACAGTGTCATCACTGTGGAGGTTGATTTCCTATATTTCCCTTACTAACAGCAGTCCTATTTCTAAAACCAAGGTATGGACTGAGAAGGTAAAAGAATATTTTTTCTTCTCAACAAATTAACAAGCTCATCACCGCCTTGTAATCATGTATGACTTGACATATACACAGGTTTCTTTAGGTATATTCAAATATAGACGGGACCTGTATACCTGTACCACAAAGGGAGTTTCATTCAGGTAGGTCTCTTTACTTTATTCCAATCTTTTATATAAGCAGAAGCCCAGTGAGCAGTCGCTGGGAAGTGAGTGCAGACTCCCCTCTTGAGTGACTGCTTCTGGAAATGTTAAACTAATATTTTGACCCATACTCAGTCTTCAATCATTGGCTACTATTTTAGTTGTTGTTTTCTTGCCCACATTTATGACAGATGCCTCACTGTCCCATTCTTGCTAATGATAAAATATTTATGTGACCCATCCATATTTCTTTGGAGGGTCTTATCACCTTTTGGTTGCCTTCTGATTTTAGCTCTGTGATGGGCTAAAAAAAAAATGCATTTTAGAAATTAGGCAACTTTTTTTGTTGTTAGAGTAGTTTATTCAGTTTTTCTTAGTGTTTTGTAGCTTTTTACATCCTTAGTGGAAATGGAAATCTGTGTACATTTTTAACAAATACATTTAAGCTTATATTTGACTTATTTGCATCAAAATTAAGCCATGTCTGTATCATTAAGGATGGGCTCTATTTTCCTGTGATAACAAATAACCCCGAGGTGTGGCCGAATTTAAACAACACTCATACTACGTGTATATTTTAAGAGGTGACAAATCCGGTCAGATTTATTTTCACACTAAGATCCACTCTGACAAAGAAGTCACTACCTAGATTTTTTTAATGTATTAAGGCAGAGAGTTGAATTAAATGTGAATAGTAAAGTGAATACAATTTTCATCATTAGAGAAAATTTTTTCATAAATTATTTTTATTATATTCCTAAATCCCCAACTTCTTCTGAAGCTATACCAAAATATATAGTTTTTAGCCACTTAGAAGTTTTTAGCCACTTGGAAGTGGCTAAACTAAATTAACATCACTTCTTACAGAACTTGGGCTTAAAAACAAGACTCATTTCTTTTTGCAAGTTTTTACATACCTAACTGTGTTACTGAGTTTAATAACAGGAATAAAGACTCTATTTCCAATGAGACTATTTTTTAGCCAAATATGTACTTGATTGGATATTAGGTTCAGTTCTTTTCTCTAATGATAAAGTGGTTGGAGAGATCATAAGAATCAGGAAGATTTTCAGGATTAAAAAGTACTTTGGGGAAAAAAATTTTAAAATAGAATTTTACTTGGAAAAGAAAGAACCAAGGAATGATTTAGTAAACTCAGAATCAAAAGGGTATCTGTTTTTGTTTGTTTGTTTGTTTTGCAGCTTTTAAATTTTTTATTTTAAGGTTGTGGGGAAAAATTTAGGGTTAGGTATACAAATATTCATTATGCAGGTACCCTTGTTGATGAGGTGTACCCCCCCTCCCCACCAGTTTCTCACTACTGCCAATCCCTTTTTTACAGTATTATGACAATTGCTCAAGGTCCACTTATGAGTGAGAACATGTGGTACTCTGTTCTTTGTTTCTATGATAGATCACTGAGTATGATAGACTCTAAATCCATCCAAGTTGCTGTGAAGTCTATATGTTTGTCCTTCTTTGTACAAATATTTCATTATTTATAAAATATTGCTTATTTTGGATCTAGGAAATTAGAGCTAATAGATGTAAAGTATGGAAATAGACTTTTACTGAGTTTAAAATCATCTGAAAGGGTACTGTGTAATATCATGTTCTTCCTGTGGGGATTACAAATCAATAAGGAGCTAAGCAAAAGGAGTTAATAGGCGTCTGTTAAAGTACAAAAGTAGTCTCTTTGCTGGGAACTACTTTAGTTTTCCTTTTTTTTGCAACAGAGACCTACTTCTGTAACCTGCACGTTCATTACTTATGCTATCTCTGCTGTAGGCCTGTGCAGACCCTTTGCCGTGATTTAAAGCTGCTGGTTTACTTTGAGGCACATTCTCATGGTGACAGGTTTATTTTAGTTGATTTTCTTGGGCTTTATTTTGTACTCTGGTTGAATCTTTGAATTAGAGATCTTAGAGTAGTGCAAACAGGCAAATATTGAATAGCTGCTTGTTGTATTTGATGAATACAGAATCCAAATGAGTACTGCTAATTAATGCGCTAACCTTGTGAACTCTCACTTTGTGCTGAGATTTGGGAGGCATTTATCAGTGTGAAGCACTGGTCACTGAACAGCCTGAGCTGGGCAGAAACGGAACTTGTGATCTTTACATCTCCTCAGCATGGTTTTGGCTCAGCAAATGTAGGCTCTGGGGAATGGGGTGAAGGTGGATTTTAATTGTGTGCCTTTATTTGCTTCCCTTATTTTTTTGCTGTTCCTTTCTAAACAGATAAGAGCCAACCCCAGAGAGTATTTTTATCAGCATCTAATGGTGATTTTAGAGTAGGTAAAAAGATATAATTTTTTAATTGTTGTGGAACACTTTCAGCAATATTTTTATGTCTTATCCTCCCATCTACCTTTTGAAGTAGATGAGGCAAAGGTTCTCTTTGGAAAGATGAGGAAATCAAGCACACAAAGGTAAAGTGACTCGTCCTAGGTAACAATTCAAATTAGTAGCTGAGTAAGAACTGAAATAGTTTTTGTTTTTTTTGTTTTTTGGGTTTTTTTTTTTTTTGCATGGGCTCTTTCTTCTGTACTGGGGATTGATTCACCCAAGGAAGATGTGGTCATGTGAGAGTGTACACTCACTCACATTATTTTATTTGCCAATTGGGGGCTTTATAGACTTCTTGAAGCTCACCCACAGATCTGGGAGCCCATGACTTTTGGCTAAGGATTATTGTAACTAAGTTTGTTAGCATCAAGTGGATTAGCATTTCACTGTTTCAGTGATCTTTCATCATTTTATATAAGCCCTCAGCAGTACATTTGAATTAAGAACTGCAAGAAAAGGAGGCGGGAAAACCCACTGCCCTCTCTTGCTTTTTAATGCAAGGGGTCACCTCAGCCTCCTTTCCTGATCTGTTAACAAGCTTTATGGGATGGGAATACATTGCTTCTGTAAAGCACTCCAAGCATTTCACTGTACTTGCTAATGTGTTTTCTCTGTGGAAATGGAGGAGATAAACATTGTTCCAGTTTTACAGAAGTAAAAACTAGCTTAGTAAAGCTAAATATTTTATCTAAGGCCATGCAGGATTTTCGGTTGGTGGTCTGATGTAGTGGTTTAGATTCTTAGCTATTTCTTTTTTATTTATGTGCTTGTGCTTATGTGTGTTCCTAAGCCTTGATTAAGGCTAGAATATTCTATGGGTTTGTAATATTTTTTAAATGGGAGAATACTTGTGTGCATCAGCTCCAGAGTTTTTATATAGGAGGTGCTTAGGAGCAGCAGTCTGTTCAGAAGAGTGCTTTGTTCTGCACAGCAAGCTTACTGTTTTTTGCTAAGATTGTTTATTGGGTATGGCTTTCAGGAGGTTCTTGGAAAGTATAGCGGTGGTCCTAAGGCTGTTCCCTATAACAACATGCAACTTTGATAAGCAGATAGGGAAATAAACACAAGTGACGTTTGGTAAGCATACACCTCAGCTACTAGGGGAAGGGTTTAGGGGGAGGGTGTGAGAGAATTGCTGACTAGTTTTGGGTGGTATGATTGCCAGAAGCATCCCTCAGCATATTTGACCTAGGAAATGGAGACTATTAGTTGATTAAAAGAACTTATCCTATAATCAACTGTAGGGAGGACTAACTTTTGTTGTCAGCAACTTTGTATCTCCTTAGTGGTAACCTGGTTGAATTTTGTTTTAGTCAACTCCATATGGCAGTGGGGCATAGGGGAAGGAGATTAGAGCAGCAGATACATACAAATTAGAAATAATTTGTTTTGCCTCACTGGGGCATCCTAACTAAGTAAGAGTTGCTTGTCGGTGGGACACTTGAATGACGAAGTGTTGAAAGTAATACCGAGTTTGCAATACCCCCGGTGTAATCCTTTTTTCTTAGAACCTTAAGTTATGGCACATTCCATTGTCTAACACTTGGACTGTATAGGAGTTGCCATTAATATGTGAGATGAGAGAGAGTACAGAATCTTGATTGGGTTCAGGTGTTGAGTAAGATATGAAGCTGGGAATTTTAGTAAATTGTAGAAACTAATATCTGTAAAGTACTTCCCAGTTTACAAAGTGCTCTTGTATATATCCAGTTTTGATCTTCACAATAGTCTACTGGGTAGTTTGGGCTTTCTTATCCCTATTTTATAAATAAGAACACCAAGACACAGATTTTTAAACAAGTCTCTCAATTTCACATAGATAGTAAGTGGAAGAATTGGACTTGAACCTCAGATTTGTAGCCTCCATGTCTTATATATCCCTTTTTTATTTTTCTGTCAGTATCTTTCTTCTTTAAATGTGAATTTTCTTTTGCTAGTGTGGCAAGATATTCTGGAATCTTTGGAGAGCATAGCATGAAAAGTCTTCATATAACCTGAAGGTTTCTTGAATAACTTGTTTCTGTCAGGTTTTCTTCCTGTCTTATTTGTTAAAATAGCTTATGGTCTAAAATTTATCTTTTTGTATTTTAAATGTAAAGAAGAAAACTAATGTCATGTTGATTTTTAAAATACTTGTCAATGACTCCTCAAACCTACATTTTTCCCTTCAGTTTTCTAAAATTCTGTTGAAAGTCACTATGTGGATATGTTTCAGTGATTTACAGAAACAAGTAGGTGTATCAAAGGAGAGATTTACTTTGATAAATATGAGTTAGACAAATATAGGTTTACATTTAGAATGGCAGCCATACTTTTAATGTAGAGAGTAACTTAAAGGTTTTTTTCTTAAAACATATTTTCTTTCTGCTCAATAATTTTTTTTTATGTTCAAGCTTTCTTATTTTTTAATGATTTTGCTACAATTATGTTACTCCATGAAAATCTTGCTCTTTCCCTCTATGTGTACTATTTGCTTTTATGTTTTTTTATTTTATTTTAAAGATGTGGGGTGCAATTCAGGGTTAGGTATACAAATGTTCATTATGCAGGTACCCTTGTTGATGAAGTGTGCCCCTCCCTCCCCTGACAGTTTCCCTCAACTGCTCCCCTCAAGAATTTTTTAAAAATTAAGTTAATTTTTGAATCAGAGTTTCACTCTGCCACCCAGGCTAGAATGCAGTGGCAGGATCAAAGCTCACCATAGCCTCAACCTCCTGGGCTTGGGTGATCCTTCTGCCTCAACTTCTCTGGGATTACAGGCATGCGCCACTAAGCCCAGCTAATTTTTTAAAATCTTTTTGTAGAGATGAGATCTCACTATGTTGCCCAGGCTAGTCTTGAACTCCTGGGCTCAGGTAATCCTCCTGCCTTGGCCTCTCAAAATACTGGGATTACAGGCATGAGACACTGTACCCGCCCCAATAGTTTTTTTGTTTTGTTTTGTTTCTTTCCTTTTTCTAGCCTGTTTTTTCATTTATCCCTGGAGTGGACTTTATTTTAGTCTAGTTTTTGCAAGTGAACTTTCAGAGCTTTGTTATTTTGATTTGGAGTTGTGGATTACAGCAAATGCTTAGTACTCTTTTGGCTTGGTAGAAAAGAAATGACTACTTTTCTTCCCCTGGGGAGAGTTGGAATGGAGGACATGGTGAGGGTGTTCAAGTTCTCACTCCATGCTTTTGAATTTAATAAAAGACCGCCACCCCTAGTAAATAATATCTTTTATGTCATGACCTAACACACACATATGTATGACTATAACTTAGAATTAGTATTAACAAATACTACTTATCTTTACTGTGTTGTAAGTACTGTGATATTTTCCATTCTATTTCGTCTCACTCAAAACATTATTGATTGTGACCAACAATTGATTGACCAAAATTGATTTTCTGGATCCACTGATGAATAGCAGCTATTTGAAAACAGTATGCTAATAATTGTTGTCCTTAAAAATGCAACCTTATTCTCAATTTCATCTTTGTGGCAGCAGCAGCAGTGGCTGTGGTTCAGTCGCCAACACATAGTTCTTTGTCCGTGCCCAGGAGCTACACATCCTTGAGGTGACCAAGTGGGAGATGGTTGCCCATATTAAGGCTCAGGTAGCCTCACTGGAGGGCATCGCCCCAGAAGACCAAGTTGTGCTCCTGGCAGGCATACTCCTGAAGGATGAGGCTGCCCTGAGCCAGTGTGGGGTGGAGGCCCTGGCCACTCTGGAAATAGCCGACTGCATGCTTGAAGGTAAAGTCCATGGTTCCCTGGCCTGTGTTGGGAAAATGAGAGGTCAGACTCCTAAGGTGGCCAAACAGGAGAAGAAGAAGAAAACAGGCTGGGCCAACTGGAGAATGCAGTAGTACAATCGGTGTTTTGTCAATATTGTGCCCACCTTTGGCAAGAAAAAGGGCCCCAATGCCAACTCTTAAGTCCTTTGTAATCCTGGCTTTCTCTAATAAAAACGCTACTTGGCACAGTAAAAAGCAACCTTAAGGAAACCCCTGTACCTTTTAAAAGTTACTCCCCTACTCTATCTCTCCACTCCAGCCCCAAGGCCCCCCTTCGCCAGCTGGAGACTGGCTTAAAATAACTGGTTTATAAGTAAAATGTAACCCCTTCTGTATGTTGCAATCTATACTAATATTCTTTTCTTTCTGGTTGGTCCTTTTTTTTTTTTTTTAACTAAATAGACTTCTGCTTTGCTCTTAAATTACAGAAAATGGGAAATCACTTTTTCTTCCCATTACATTGTCTAGAACCTACTTTAAGCCTGGGTGCTAGGCTTTTACAAATGGTTGCTTCACCTCAACATTTGACATCAAGTCATCCATCAGTGGTTTAGGTCCTTCTGTGATATTGTCCTTACACCCTCTAGTGGATAAAGGACTGGTAATGCTGCAGTGTCTAGTGTTCTTGTAGTATTTTTCTCAAAACATATAATCAGTTTTACCGTTGCACTTTAGATCATTTCAGTTCACGAATAGTTCATAAGCTTTGTCTTCTGGGAAAGACCATTTTGTTTCTTCTGCTTCTTATTGCCATGCCTCTAAATAGCATGCTTATTCTGCTGTTTCTGGATTTTTCAATTTTCAGCACTATTCTTTGGCTCCCTACTATTGGAGATAAGAAATTGGCAATTTTAGAGATACGCTCTCTTTGCTTCTAATAAAGCCATTTGTTGGTCACACCAATATTTATTATTGATTTTTTATTGCATGGTAATTACATTATTATAACTATCTAAATATTTTTATACTCAAATGATAAAATATGATTATATACTTGTTTCCCCTAGAGTCACTAAATCTATACAGGAAATAAATATATGTATTTGGCAATTGCTTTTAAAAAAAACTATTGAGAGCCGGGCTCGGTGGCTCAGCCTGTAATCCCACGCCTTGGGAGGCTGAGGTGAGTGGATTGCCTGAGCCTGCGGGTTCGAGACCCGCCTGGGCAACTTGGCGAGACCTCATCTCTACAATAAATCAAAAAATTAGCCGGGCATGGTAGCGTGCGCCTGTAGTTCCAGCTACTTGGAAGGCGGAGGCGGAAGGATCTCTGGAGCCCAGCAGGTCGAGGCTGCGGTGGCCGGGAGCGGCTACTGCACTCCAGTCTGGGCGACAGAGTGAGACTCCAACTCAAAAAAAAAAAAAACAAAAAACTGAAACAAAAGTTTCATGAAACCACACTTCACCTCTGCCTTAGTCTACATTATGGCTGTACCATGTGCACAGACTCAGATCTATTCTAACCTATTGAAAAATGCTTAGCCGGGTGTGGTGGCACGTGCCTGTAGTTCCAGCTACTTGAAAAACTGAGGTAGAAGAATCACCTGAGCCCAGCTGGTGGAGGCTGAGGTGGCCATAAGTGTGCCACTGCACTCCAGCCTGGGCAACAGTAGATCCCTACTCAAAAAAAAAAAAAAGAAAAAAGAAAAATGCTGGTTGACTTCATAGCCCACTACCCAGTTGTGACTGACAATATGGAAAATCCTGGTGTGGAGGCTACAAAATAGAGTCCTTGAGTCACTGAAAGAAGTTATTATTATTATTATTATTATTATTACTTCTTTATTTATTTTTGAGTTGGAGTCTCACTCTGTCGCCCAGGCTGGAGTTGCAGTGGCACACTTACAGCCACTGCAGCCTCTACCTGCTGGGCTCAGGCAATCCTTCTGCTTCAGCCTTCCAAGTGGTTGGAACCACCGACTCGCACCACCATGCTCACCTAATTTTTAAATTTATTGTAGAGACAAAGTCTCGCCAAGTTGCCCAGGCTGGTCTCAAACCCCTGGGCTCAGGCAATCCTCTCATCTCCGCCTCCCAAAGTGCTGGGGTTACAGGTGTGAGCCACCGTACCCAGCTATTATTTTTTTAGTTGGAGTTTCATTCTGTTGCCCAGGCTGGAGTGTAGTGGCATGATCACGGCTCACCACAGCCTCAACCTGCTGGGCTCAGGTGATCCTTCCACCTCAGCCTCCTGAATAGCTGGGACTACAGGCATGTGCCACCACATCCATTAATTTTATTTTTGTAAAGATGAGGTCTCACTCTGTTTCCCAGACTGGCCTCAAACTCCTGGGCTCAGACAATCCTCTCACCTTGGCCTCCCAAAGTGCTGGGATTATAGGCGTGAGTCAACACACTTGGCCCCTTGGAGGATTTTTTTTTTTCTGAGTTGGAGTCTCACTCTGTCGCCCAGACTGGAGTGCAGTGGCCGCTCCCGGTCACTGCAGCCTCGAGCCGCTGGGCTCCAGCGATCCTTCCGCCTCAACCTTCCAAGTAGCTGGAACTATAGGTGCGCGCTACCACGCCCGGCTAATTTTTTGATTTATTGTAGAGATGAGGTGTCACCAAGTTGCCCAGGCGGGTCTCGAACCCGCGGGCTCAGGCAATCCACTCACCTCAGCCTCCCAAGGCGCGGGATTACAGGCTGAGCCACGGAGCCCGGCTCCCTTGGAGGATTTTAAGCAGGAAAGTGATATGGACATTAAAGGGGTGATGGAAGGGAGGGGACCAGATGAGGTCTGGTGTGGAGCCAGAACAGACTCCGGGGAGAAGAACTTCTCTGCCTGGACCCCCTGGCAGGGGCAGGGAAGATGATGAGATGTGATTAGATGCCAACACGGAAAGCAATTATCTCAGTGCTCTGCAGACAAATGCCATCAACGCTGAAGACAGATAGATACTCACAAATATTTATTGAACGTTTAGCATGTGTTGGGCACCGTTCTAGGCACGGGAGATACAGCAGAGAACAAAGTAGACACAAATTCCTGAGTTCATGAGCTCACATTCTGGGAAAAAAGGTAATAACCAAGCAAAAGAAGTAAGGCATATCCTAAGTTAGGCAATAGTCAGTGCCGTGAAGAAAAACACAGCAGAGAAGGAGGAGAAGGGGGGGCAGGGCATGAGGCTGGGGGTGGCTGCAGTTTTAAATAGAGTGGACAGAGAAGGCCTCACTGAGGAGGTGGCCTTTGAACAGACCTGAAGGAGACCAGGGAGTGGATCATGTGGACCTGTGGGGAAGCAGCAGCTATAAGGGTCCTGAGACAGGAGCATGCCTGGGGTGTTAGAGGAAGAACAAGGAACCCAAGGAAGCTGGAGGAGAGTGGGGGAGGGGGAGCGTGAAAGGAATGAGACCAGAGAGTTGGGTAGGGAGCAGACTATGGGGCCTTGAGGACCACCGTGAAGACTTAGATTTGACTCTGACTTAAGTGAGAACAATGGGAGGTGTTTTTTTTTTTTTTTTGAGTCAGAGTCTCACTCTCTCACCCAGGCTGGAATGCAATGGCACGCTCATGGATCACCCCAGTCTCGACCTCCTGTGCTCAAGCAATCCTTCTGCCTCAGTCTCCCAAGGAGCTGGGACCACAGGCACCCCCAAGCTTGGCTAATTTGGTTGATTTCTTTCTTTTTTTTTTTTAGTCAGAGTCTCACTTTGTCATCCAGGCTGGAGTGCAGTGGCACACTCACGGCCACCATAGCCTCAACCTGCTGGGCTCAGGCCATTCTTCCACCTCAGCCTTCCACGTAGCTGGAACTACAGGTGTGCGCCACCGCACCCGGGTAAGTTTTTGATTTATTGTAGAGACAAAGTCTTGCCAAGTTCCCCAGACTGGTCTCGAGCCCCTGAATTCAGGCAATCCTCTCGCCTCTACCTCCCAAAGTTTTGGGATTACAGGTGTGAGCCACCACACCTGTCTCTTTTTTTTTTTTTTAAAGAGACAAATTCTCACTATGTTGCCCAGGCTGCCATGGGATGGTTTTGAGCAGAGAAAGATTGTGCACTGACTTGGGTTTTATGACAGGATCCTTTCGACTGTGTGTGCGGAACATGGTGTCGGACAGGGGTAGCAGTAAGGAGCCCAGTGAGGAGGTGACCTGGACCATCCAGGTGCTGGTGGCTGGACTCCGATGAGAGATAACAGTGATGGTAGGGGGGTGGAGCACGAATTGGAGTCCCAGCTCTCCCCTGTGACTTTGGGCAAGTCATTCTTTTCTCCAGGGCCTTTCCCCCCATTTATGAAAGAGGGTGACAATAAAGTGTCCAGCTCTCGGGGCTCCTGTATGGCCTTGGTGTCACTGAGCATGGATAACTCTTGCCCAGTGGTGCAAAGGTGGGCTTTGGGGAGGAGGATGACGAGATGAGGATTAATCTCATGTGCGATTATGTGTTTATGGGATCCTGGGGTTATTTCAAAGTCTTTGACTCCTTTTTTCTTTTTTTTTGAGTCAGGATCTCATCCTGTCACCCAGACTGGAGTGCAGTGACACAATCATAGCTCACCCCAGCCTCGCCCTCCTGGGTTCAGGTGATCCTTCTGCCTCAGCCTCTCAAGTAGCCGGTATGTGCCACCACACCCAACTCGTCTTTTTATTTTTATTTTATTTATTTATTTATTTTTGAGTTGGATTCTCACTCTGTCACCCAGACTGGAGTGCAGTGGCTGCTCCCGGCCACTGCAGCCTCGACTCGCTGGGCTCCGGTGATCCTTCCACCTCAGCCTTCCAAGTAGCTGGAACTACAGGCACGAGCTGCCATGCCCGGCTAATTTTTTTTGATCTATTGTAGAGATGAGGTCTCGCCAAGTTGTCCAGGCGGGTCTTGAACCCGTGGGCTCGGGCAATCCACTCACCTCAGCCTCCCAAGGTGTGGGATTACAGGCTGAGTCACCGAGCTCGGCTGTTTTTTTATTTTTGTGTAACGACGAGGTCTTGCTATGTTGCCCAGGTCGATCTGGAACCCCTGGGCTCAAGTGATCCTCCCATCTCAGCCTCTCCAAGTGCTGGGATTGCAGGTATGAGCCACCACGCCCAGTCCAAAGTCTTTTATTCCTAACACCCTCTTTGTCGTTGGGAAAATTGAGGTTGAGCAAGGGGCTTGAGCTTGTTCAGGAAGCCACAGTGAGTTGGGGGCTGAGCCAGGGCTGGGAATCCATCCCTGCCTCTTGTCTCTCAGGCCTGCGTTCCCAGTCCTGGCTGCCACCTTGGTGATTTTTGGCATCTGACCAAGTCCCCTCCCCCTGCCTCAACATCTTCCTATGACTCCCTGCTGCCTCTGGGAGAAATTCCAAACCCTCCCAGTTACTCGGGCCAAAACCTTGCGGTTGCCCTTGACATGCCTTTTATTCTTTACATCCACATCCACTCCATCAGCACACCCTTTCTGCTGTGTCTTGAGGTTCCAAATCTGACCCCATCTCCCCACCTTCATCAACACCACCAGATGGGAATCCATGAACTCCCACCTGAACTCTCGAAGGACCGCCTCCCTCAGCCCCCAGTTCCACCCTTGCCCACCTTTTCCCACCAGTAGCCGGAGTCATCCTTCTCAAAGTCAGATCATACACTGTGTTGGACCCAAAAGAAATAAAAATGGGATTTCTGTAAGAACCTCAAGGAGCAATCTGTATTGCTCTATTTCTTGCCTTAGGTCATGGGAGAAGAAGGAGCTTCCTGTGTATCTCCCCACAGGGAGTGACTTTACAGACAGTATGGATGGGGAAACTGAGGCACAGGGAGGCCGAATGATTTGTTAGCAAGTGGAACTATGACAAGAGCTGCGTCTTGAGCCCTGGCAGCCTGGCTACAGAGGCTGCTCTTTTTTTTAAAATTTAAATTGTATTTTTATAGAGATAGGACCTTGCTATGTTGCCCAGGTTGGACTCAAACTCCTGGCCTCAAGCAATCCTCCCAGCTCGGCTTCCCAAAGCTGGGATGACAGATGTGAGCCACCGTGCCTCACCCGAGTCTGCCCTCTTAACGTCTTTACCACGCTGCCTCCGTTTCTCACGTGCCCCTTTTCCTCAGCCGTGGCGCCTCCCTGGCACGTGGTCTTCACCCTCTCTGGGGATCTCCAGGTTTTCCTGGTTTAGAACCACAAGTGTGTAGACTTGTGCTGATTCCATGCAATTAGCTTTGGTTGAATTTAATTTTAGTAATTTCTCCTCTTCATCTGCCTGCCCCACCACTGGCACCCACTCTTGTGTGCATAATCTTTGGCCTTCCGATTCTTTTTCTATTCTTTTATCAAGATCCATGTGTATTCTTCACGTTAGCTGTATGTGTGTGTTAAATTTGTAAAAACGTTGTTGAGCTACAAACCTCATACTCATCCTTTGTTCTTTCCGAGAGCTTTCTAGGTGATTCTGCTTATTTCTCACTCAAGGTGAATGAGCCTTATACACTCTAAAGAGACTGCCTGTGTTCAAGTTCCAGCCTTGATGCTCACTACCTGAATGACCTAGGGCAAGTTACTCAACCTCTCTGGGTTCAGCATCCATGTGTAAAATGGGAGTTGTTCCATAATGGTACCTTTCTCTTTTTTTTTGAGTTGGAGTCTTATTCTGTTGCCCAGGCTGGAATGCAGTGGCACACTCACGGCCACCCCAATGTTGACCTGCTGGGCTTCGGCGATCCTTTCACCTCAGCCTTCCAAGTAGCCGGAACTACAGGTGTGTGCTATCATGCCCAGCTAATTTTTTATTTATTGTAGAGATGAGGTCTCACCATGTTGCCCAGGCTGGTCTTGAAGCCATGGGCTCAGGCAGTCCTCTCACCTTGGCCTCCCAAAGTGCTGGGATTACAGGCTTGAGCCATTGTGCCCGGCAATGGTACCTTTCTTATAGGAGGGCTACAAGCTTTCTTTCTTCCTTTCTTTCTGTTTCTTTTTTGGGTTGGAGTCTCACTCTGTCACCCAGGCTGGAGTGCAATGGTATGTTCATGGCCACCGCAGCCTTGACCTGCTGGGCTCAGGCGATCCTTCCACCTCAGCCTCCCAAATAGCTGGAACCACAGGTGTGTACCACCACACCCGACTAAGTTTTTGATTTATTGTAGAGACAAGGGCTCACCAAGTTGCCCAGGCTGGTTTCGAACCCCTGGGCTCAGGCAATCTTCTTGCCTCCCACCTCCCAAAGTGCTGGGATTATAGGCGTGAGTCACTATGCCCAACCAAGCTGGCATCTTAAAGCATTTAACATTGGACACTTACTGAGCACTTTACTGACATTAGCTTTCTCCTCTTTTACACTGCTGTGTAGTATTCTGCTGTGTATTCAATATTCCACTTCTCCAACCCTGATGATGGGCCTCTAGTTCTTTCCAAATCCTTGCTGCCTAAACTGCACTTCAATGCGTATCCTCATACAAACCTCATTTAGAGCCCGTTGGAGAGTGTGGAAATTGGGTCATCAGGCATCCTCATGTTTAATTTCTTAAAGTATTGCTAGATTGTTCCAGAAAGGATGCACCTTTTTGGCCTCCTACCATCAGCAGTGAATGATCTATTCTCCATGTACTCCTCCAGAACTCGGTGTTCTTAGACTGCCTAATTTTTGCCAGTCTGATAGATGTGAAAGTAGCGACATATTGCTTTGCGTACTTTTTAATGTAGATCAGTTTCGCTTCCCTGGACTTTTTTTTAGTCTTTCTTATTTTTTTATTTTTGAGTTGGAGTCTGACTTTGTCACCCAGGCTAGAGTGCAGAGGCAAACTCATGGCCACCCCAGCCTCTACCTGCTGGGCTCAAGGTGGTCCTTCCTCCTCAGCCTTCCAAGGAGCCAAAACCACAGGTGTGCACTACCACGCCCGGCTAATTTTTTGATTTATTGTAGAGATGAGGTCTTTCCAAGTTGCCCAGGCTGGTCTTGAACACATGGGCTTGGGCAATCTGTTCACCTCAGCCTCCCAAAGTGCTGGGATGACAGGCTTGAGCCACCGTGCCCGGCCACTCTTTTTTATTAAAAAAATTTTTGAGTCAGAGTCTCACTCTGTCGCGTAGGTTGGAGTACAGTGGCAAAATCATGGCTCACCACAGCCTTTACTTCCCAGGCTCAGGGGATCCTCCCATCTCAGCCTCCCGAGTAGCTGGGGCTACAGGTGCACATTACCATACCTGGCTAATTTTTTGATATTTTTGTAGAAATGAGGTCTTGCTATGTTGCCCAGACTGGTCTCAAACCCCTAGGCTCAAACGATCCTCCTGCCTTGACCCTGCAAAGTGCTGGGATGATAGGCATGAGCCACCATGCCTGGCTCCATATCAGCTCTTGATGAGGTTTCCAGGGACCTTCATGTGGCTCAATCCCATAGTCCAATGCCCTCTTGCACATTTCTTGAGCGCTCCTGCCTTGTTGATAGTCATGGCCTTCTCCTTGGCTTGTTTATTCTCTTGACTTCAGGACACCCCATTCTCTTGACCTCCTTCCTAGCTCAGTGGTTGCTCCTCTGCTGTTTCCTCCTCACCTCTCAGGTCTTTAAACATTGGAAAGTCTTGGGGCTCAGTCCTTGGTTGTCTTCTCTTTTTTGGTGATGGATTCCTAAATCTATCTATTTATCTATCTATCTAATCTTCTATCATCTATCATCTATCTAATCACACATATATCATCTATCTATTTTTCTATCATCTATCTAGCTGTCATCTATTATCTATCTATCACGTATCTATTTCCTATCTATCATCTACCTATATATTATCTATCATCTATTTTCCATCTATCATCATCATCTATTATCTATCTTATCTATCATCTATCATAATCTATTATCTATCTACTTATCTATCTATATCCATCTATCTAGCATCTTTTTTTTTTTGAGTTGCAGTCTCACTCTGTCACCCAGGCTAGAGTGTAGTGACATGGTCATGGCTCACCCCAGCCTCAACCTCCTGGGCTCAGGTAATCCTCCCACCTCAGCCTCCCAAGTAGCTGGGACTACAAGCATGTGCCACCACATCTAGCTAATTTTTTGATTTTTTTTTTGTAGAGATGAGGTCTCATTATGTTGCCCAGACTGGTGTCAAACTCCCGGGCTCAAGAAATCCTCTTCCCTTGGTCTCCCAAAGTGCTGGGATTCCAGGCGTGAGACATCACACTTGGCTATCAATCTATCTATCATCTTCTATCTATCTAATCCATCTATTTATCAATTGACCTAACAATCTATCAATCTATATCTATCTATCTAATCTATCATCTATTTATCAATCAATCAATCCATCATTTCTCTATCATCTATCTATCTAGGTTGGACCTCATCCTTGAATTTAACTCATTCATTCACCTTTCCTCTGAACATTTCCACTTGGAAGTCTATTCATTGCCTCAACATGTTCAAAAACAAACTCCTGGGCCCCATTCTCCCCCGCCTCTCCACCCCTGCAATTCATCTACTTTGAACAAGTGGAAACTTCATCTTGGCTCCTGTGGCAGATCAAAAGCCTTGGAATCATTTTTGACTCCTCTCTTTCTCTCCCTCCCAGCACTCAATTCACCAACAAATTCTGTCAGCTCTCCCTTCAGAATATATGCATATTCTCACTGTCTCCACTGCCACCACACTCGTAAAAGCCACCATCATCTCTCATTCAAATTATTATTATTTTTAATTTTTAAATTTCTATTTGTTTTTTTATTTATTTGAGTTGGAGTCTCACTCTGTTGCCCAGGCCGGAGTGCAGTGGCACGCTCACAGTCACCACAGTCCTGACCTGCTGGGCTCAGGCGATCCTTCTGCCTCAGCCTTTCAAGTAACTGGAACTACAGGCACTTACTACCATGCCCAGCTAATTTTTTAAAAAATTTATTGTAGAGATGAGGTCTCACCAAGTTGCCCAGGCTGGTCTCGAACCTGTGGGCTCAGGCAATCCCCTTCCCTTGGCCTCCCAAAATGCTGAGATTACAGGCTTGAGCCACCGTGCTCAGCCTAATTCTTTATTTTTGTAGAGACGAGGTCTTGCTATGTTACGCAGGCTGGTCTCCAACTCCTAGGCTCAAGTGATCCTCCCGCCTCAGCCTCCCAAAGTACTGGGATTATAGGCATGAGCCACAGCACCCAGCCGTGAATTATGATTTTTTTCTTTTTTTGAGTTGGAGTCTCACTCTGTCGCCTAGGCTGAAGTGCAGTGGCACACTCATGGCCACCCCAGCATCCACCTGGTGGGCTCAGGCAATCCTTCCACCTCAGCCTTCCAAGTACCCAAAACTACAGGTGCATGCTACCACTCCCAGCTAATTTTTTCATTTATTCTAGAGATGAGGTTTCGCCAAGTTGCCCAGACTGGTCTCGAACCTTTGGGCTCAGGCAATCCTCTTGCCTAAGCCCCCCAAAGTGCTGGGATTACAGGCTTGAGCCACCGCACCGGCCTTGATTTATTTTATTTTTTTATTTTTTGAGTTGGAGTCTCACTCTGTTGCCCAGACTGGAGTGCAGTGGCACGCTCCCGGCCACCACAGCCTTGACCTGCTGGGCTCCGGCGATCCTTCCACCTCAGCCTTCCAAGTAGCGGGAACTACAGGCGCGCGTTACCACGCCCAGCTAATTTTTTGATTTATTGTAGAGATGAGGTCTCGCCAAGTTGCCCAGGTGGGTCTCGAACCCGTGGGCTCAGGCAATCCACTCACCTCGGCCTCCCAAAGCACGGGATTACAGGCTGAGCCACTGAGCCCGGCTGATTTCTTTTTTAATCTTTTGCTTAAATTTTTGTCTTGAGGTGAAATTCACATTAACCATTTTATTATTTTTTTATTTACTTATTTTAAGTTGGAGTCTCACTCTGTCACCCAGACTGGAGTGCAGTGGCATGCTTGCAGCCACTGAAGCCTTGACCTGCTGGGCTCAGGTGATCCTTCCATCTCAGCCTTCCAAGTAACTGGAACCACAGACATGTGCTACCATGCCTGAGTAAATTTTTTTATTTATTGTAGAGACGAGGTCTTGCCAAGTTGCTCAGGCTGGTCTTGGATCCCCAGACTCAGGCAATCTTCTCGCCTCTGCCTCCCAAAGTGATACAGAGACCCACTAATTCTGTCCATATTGTCACAGCTCCTAGAGAAGGGCATGGCCAGGGTGTAAGGGCTCCTGTACATTCCTGAGAGCTAATAAAATGTACGCTTCCCCTTATCTCCTATGCATTCCTAGTAAGTACCTTCAGGGGATCCCTGACTTCCCTACAGTCTATGCCCAATCAACTGAAAGATGCAAAACTCCATTTACTCCCTTTTTCTGAGTGGTTATAAGTTTAAATAATATGGTGTTAATGTAATCGTAAGCCTTGTGATTTGTATGACTTTTATATCAATGTAATCATAAGTTTTGTGATTTGTATAACTTTTGCAAAATGCATGATGTCTTAGGCCTTATAAACTCTCTTTAACTAGGGCAAGCTTGCTGAACGCTTCTGCCGGGCCTTACTGGTAAAAGCTATGAGATACCTCTGATACCTGGCACCAGGAAGTCTGGACCGAAAAATGTCACTATAGATAAATGTGCTGTAACTCAAGTTCTATACAATGCTCTGCTGTCATGGTCATGTGGCTAACAACTCTGGACTTATAAAAGTAAGTAAAAGCCTGTAAAAGCCTGGAGGGTGAGCAGAACCATTTTAGAAAAACCTAGAGTCTGACTCTGCCCCCTGAATTCAAACACAGAAATAAACTTCTGGCTGGGCTCAGTGGCTCAGCCTGTAATCCCAGCACTTTGGGAGGCCAAGGTGAGTGAATTGCCTGAGCCCAGGGGTTCGAGATCCATCTGGGCAACTTGTCTCCACAATAAATCAAAAATTAGCCAGGTGTGGTAGTGCACGCCTGTAGTTCCGGCTACTTGGAAGACTGAGGCAGAAGGATCGCCGGAGCCAGGCAGGTCGAGGCTATGGTGGCCGAGAGCGTGCCACTGTATTCCAGTCTGGGCGACGGAGTAAGACTCCAACTCAAAAAAAAAAAAAAGAAATAAACTTCTTTCTACCAGTTCCCTGTGCCTTTGATGTATTGGTATCAAGGGGAGCAGTCGAGCATTACTCAGACTATAACAAAAGTGCTGGGATTACAGACATGAGCCACTGTGCCCGGCCAGAATTAACCATTTTAAAGTGAACAGTTTGGTGGCACTTTAGAACATTCACAGCGATTGTGCAATCATCACTTTGATCTAGTTCCAAAACATTTTCATCACTGCCAAAGGAGACCTCATACCCATTAGTCAGTGACACCCCATTCCCTCCTCCTCATCCCCTGGCATCGTGAGTCTATTTTCTCTATGGGCTTGTCTAGTCTGGATAGTACATATAAATGGTATCATACAATATGTGACCTTAGTGGCTGGCTTCTTTTACTTAGCATGATGTTTTCAAGATTTATCCATGTTCTAGCATGTTCCCGTGCCTCACTCCTTTTTATGTCTGAATAATACTCCACTGTATAGATATGCCATATTTTGTTTTTCTGCTCATTGACTTATAGACATTGTCAATAGAGCAGCTATGAACATTCATGTACAAGTATTTGTGAAAGGACATAACATGGATTTAATATACTCAATGAGAAGCCATTTAAGCATTGCCTAAATCTCTTGCTTTTCTAGAAGTTCACTTATCTTACCCTCTAATCACTAGCCAAGAACAGAACTGGTTTCTCAGAGGTAGCTATCAATAATTGTTTTACAATCCCTCCTCCCCAGCTTGTTTTGTACTAATTAGCTTTTGTATTTCAAGTATTTGCCTCCACCCATAAGACCCAAGTTAACTTAATCAGCGCTTGGTGACTTTCATGACACAGACAGACCCTACCACCATGGCAGGAATGATGTGACTAACCCACCCGTCTGCCTGTTGTCCGGCACCTGATGTCAGTATCTGCTCTTACCTGCCCCTGCGTGAAGACATGGAGCAGACCACCACCCAATCACCTTAATGACCTTCCCCCATCACAGGGAAGGATTAAAAGGACTCAACCATGAGTAGCCAGTGGCCATTGCCTTAATAGACTCTGGTGTGGCCACGAACTCTTGGTGACGCCATGTTTCCTGGCTTTGGCCTCCTCCCCTACCTTGGGGAGGCAAATCTCCTCTTTCTCTCCCTCTCTAATTTACTTTCTAAATAAACTATATTTTCTCATCTAACTTCTGTGCAATTCTTTGCATCTTTCTTGTGGCACTGGATCACACATCAGATACCCACACCCCCAGCGGGCTTGACCTAACATTCTGCAGGCTCCTCTGGGAGTGTGACCTAACAATTTGTTTGAACATCAGTTTTCATTTCTTTTTTGTATGCACCTAGGAGTAGATTGCTGGGTCATGTAGTAATTCCGTTTAACTTTTTGAGGAAACTGCAAACTGTTTGCTATGTCCAAATTATTTTTATAGCTTTTTTTTTTTTTAAGAGTCAGGGTCGACCGGGCTCGGTGGCTGAGCCTGTAACCCCAGCACTTTGGGAGGCTGAGGTGAGTGGATTGCCTGAGCCCATGGGTTCAAGACCAGCCTCGGCAACTTGGGGAGATCTCATCTCTACAATAAATAAAAAATTAGCTGGACGTGGTAGCATGCACCTGTAGTTCCAGCTTCTTGGAAGGCAGAGGTGGAAGGATCTCCTGAGCCCAGCAGGTCAAAGCTGGGGTGGCCATGAGTGTGCCACTGCACTCCAGCCTGGGTGACAAAGTGAGACTCCAACTCAAAAAAAAAAAAAAAAGTCAGGGTCTTTCTCTGACACTCATGCTGGAGTGCAGCGGTTTGATCATAGCTCACTGCACCCCCAAACTCCTAAGTAAAAATGATGCTCCTGCCTCAGCCCCCAGAGTAGCTGGGATTATAGGCACACACCACCACATCTGGCTAATTTTTAAATTTTTTTGTAGAGATGGAGTTTTCCTATGTTGCCCAGGTTGGTCTTGAAGTCCTAGCTTCAAGTGATCCTCTGGCCTTGGCCTCCCAAAATGCTGGGATTATAGGACTGAGCCACCGTTCTGGCCTTAATAGCTTATGCTTAATACAGCCACCATCGTGATAATTTAAAGCATGAGTAAAATCATGTCCCTTCTGCCTAATACCCTCAATGGCCCCCATCACACTCAGAGTAAAAGCGAAAACCTCGTGATGACCTGCAAGGTCCTGTCTGACCTGGTCTCTGCCCATCTCCCAGACATCATCTTTTACCACACTCCCATTCCATTTTGACCTCCTTGCTCTTAAATGCATTATGCATGCTCCCACCACAGTGTCTCTGCCCTTACTGGTTCCTCTTCTTGAAGTCCTTTGTTTTGACAAGGGTGGATCATTCTCTTGCTTCAGGTCTCTGCTCTAAGTCAGCTTTTCTTTTCTTTTTTTTTTGGAGTCAGGGTCTCACTGTCACCCAGGCTGGAGTGCAGTGGCACCATCATGGCTCACCACAGCCTCGACCTCCCTCTTGGGCTCAGGTGATCCTCCTCCGAGCTGGGATGCTGGGACTACAGACATGCACCACCATGATTGGTTAATTTTCGTATTTTTAATTTTTTAATTTTTTGTAGACATGTGATCTCGCCGTGTTGCCCAGGCTGGTCTCAAACTCCTGGACTCAAGCAATCCTCCTGCCTCGGCCTCCCAGAGTGTTGGGATTATAGGCATGAGTCACTATGCCTGACCTTCTAGTTCTTAACTGGACTGTTTAGTGAACTTTACATTTGGGATTCATGACAACCCTAAATGTCAGCTTTTTATTTTTATTTTATTTTGAGTTGGAATCTCACTCTGTCACCAGACTGGAGTGCAGTGGCATGCTCATGGCCATCACAGCCTCTACCTGCTGGGCTCAGGCAATCCTTCTGCCTCAGCCTTCCAAGTAGCTGGAACTACAGGCATGTGCCACCCACCATGCCTGGCTAATTTTTTGATTTATTGTTGAGACAAGGTCTCAACTGATTGCCCCGGCCGGTCTTGAACCCCTGTACTCAGGCAATCCTCTAGCTTCCGCCTCCCAAAGTACTGGAATTACAGGTTTGAGCCACTGTGCCCAGCAATGTCAGCTTTCTAGAGGTAAGAAAACTCATATCTAGAGAGGGAAAGGTGCTCTGCAACCAACCAGTCAGTGGCAACATCAGGATTGGCTCTAATGCTTCAGGGATGGATTTTTTGGGCACTAGCTTCTGGTACACAGCAGACACGCAATAGATGCATGATGATGGAGGTTCAGGGGCAGCTTAGGGTAAAGCTCATAATTTTCAGGGCCCCTGATTTGCATAGATCCTCCTAAGGCCGTCAGAGGCATCCTAACAATATGTTCCTGTAGTCTAATGTTCTTGTGAAATTTGCAAAAGGAAGACATTTAAAATGCCAATGAGTCCCAGTTACTTGGGAGACCGACTCAGGATTGCTTGAGCCAAGGAGTTGGAGGCTATGGTTAGCTGTGATCATGCCACTGCCCTCTAGCATGGGCAACAGAGTGAGACTCTGACTCAAAAACTGAACTAAACTAAACTAAACCAATAAAAGAAAATATAAAGCAACTGGTTAAGATCACTATCTTTTTCCAGTCATGTTTCTCTTTGTTTTTCCCTTTGTCATGGGTAATGTCAGAATGGCCCCAAGCACTTATGGGATTTAGCTGAGGGAAAGGCTAGTTGAGGAAAAACAAAACAAAAATACATATTAATATATGCATTTATTTTGAGAGACAGGGTCTCACTCTGTCACCCAGGCTGCAGTACAGTGGTACAATCATAGCTCACTGTAACCTCAAATTCCTGGACTCAAGCAATCCTTCTGCCTCACCCCTTCCCCTGTAGTTGGGACTATGTGCCCCACCATAATCCGGCTAATTATTATTTTTTAAATTTATTTTTTGTAGAGGCAGGGTCTCACTATGTTGCTCAGGCTTGATCTCCTGGCCTAAAGCAATCCTCCTGCCTTGGCCTCCCAAAGTGTTGGAATTACAGATGTGAGTCTCCTAGCTGAGGATACTTTTAGATTGGGTTTGGAGGGATATTTTTATGTTTTTATGTGGTTCACATACACGTCATACCATATGACTGAAATATCATTAACGTTTTTCCCCAAAATTTCTCAAAGATTTAGATAACATCAATACTGACTTGTGAAGATGAAACTTGTACTAAATTGTAATAAATTTTTTAAAAGTTTCATCAACCATGCTAGAGGAAAGATAATTTACTTTTCTGTTCTCTCTGTAGATAAAGATATTATGAAACATGTAGCCCCAAAAGTAGAAAGCATCACAGAGGTGTGTCAGCCAGAAAATTAATAAAAACATTACGTTATCTTTTGGGATTTGGTAATGTTTCTGGCATTTGTCAGTTCTTTTAAATATGTAATTTATTTTTTCATATTCTAAGTGAATGTTCAAGTTCATACCCATTTTTTTTTTTTTTAATAAGGCCTTGATCTGTCGCCCAGGATTGAGTGCAGTGGAGAGGTCTTGGTTCATTGCAGGCAATTCTCCTGCTTTAACCTTCCGTCTAGCTGGGACTACAGGAGTGCACCACCGGCTAAGTTTAAACTTTTTTTTTTTTTTGTAGAGACAGAGGTCTTGCTATGTTGGCCAGGCTGGTCTTGAACTCTTGGCTTCAAGTGATCCTCTCGCCTCCACCTGCCAAAATGTTGGGATTACATGCACCAGCCACCATGCCCGACCATAGTCAATATTGTGTTTGTGATTTTGTTTTCCTTTCTTTTTTTTTTCTATATATACAATATTTTTTTATTGTGATATTGAGGGGTACAGTTAAGGGTTAGGTACACAAATATGTCTCATTCAGGCACCCTTGTTGATGAGAAATGCCCCCCCATCCCCAGACAGGTATTTACTGCCATTAATCCCTTCCCCTATCCCTCCCACCCCCCCATCATTTCCCACCACTGTCAGTC
>CAUYQG010028823.1:0-18000 GCA_963574415.1 Tarsius wallacei
GATATAAATGTCTCTCCTAACACCGCTGCCCTGGCATCCCAGCGGTTTTAAGAGAGAAATTTATATCTCTATGAGCACACATCAAGAAAATGGAAAGATCACAAGTTGAGAGCCTAACAAATCACCTAAGAGAGCTGGAAAGAGAAGACCACCAAAACCCCAACTGTAGCAGAAGATTCCAAATCACTAAAATAGGAGCCCAAATATGGGACATAGAAGACAAAAATATCATAGAAAACATCAACAAAACAAAAAACTGGTCCTTTGAAAGAATTAACAAGATTAATGGATTCCCTAGACAGAATGACCAAGAAAAAAAGAGAAAAAGCCCAAATAAATACAATCAGAAATACAAAAGATCAAATCACAACGGACCCCAAAGAAGTACAAAAGATTATCAGAGATTACTATGTACACCTATATGGAAACAAACTTGATAATCTAAATGAAATGGAGGGATTTCTGATATCACACAACCTCCCCAGGTTGAAACAAGAAGACATTGAGACACTAAATAGACAAATAACAACCCAGGAAATTGACTCTGTCATACAAAAATGACCTACAAATAAAAGTCCTGGACCAAATGATTTTCCAGAAGAATTCTACAAAACGTACAAGAAAGAACTGGTACCAATTCTACTGAAAGTATTCTAGAGAATTGAGAAAGATGGAATTTTCCTCAAATCATTTTATGAAGCTAACATCACACTGATACCCAAACTGGGTAAAGATCCAGCAAGACAAGAGAACTACAGGCCAATATCCCTTATGAATATAGATGCAAAAATCCTCAACAAGATTCTAGAAAATTGGATTGAAAAATACATCTCAAAAATCATCCACCATGACCAAGTAGGCTTCATCCCCAGGATTCAGAGCTGGTTCAACATTCGCAAGACCATAAATGTAATTAAATACATCAACAAATGTAAAAACAAGAACCACATGATTATATCATTAGATGCAGAAAAAGCTTTTGAAAAAATCCAGCATCCCTTCTGAATAAAAATCCTCAAACACCTAGGTATAGAAGGAACATACCACAAAATAAAAAGTGCCATCTATGATAAACCCACAGCCAACATATTCCTAAATGGACAAAAACTGGAAACATTTCCCCTGAAAGCTGGAACAAGACAAGGCTGCCCACTTTCACCCCTCTTGTTCAACATTGTGTTGGAAGTCTTAGCTTGGCAATTAAACAAGAGAAGGAAATCAAGGGTATTCAAATAGGAAAAGAGGAAGTCAAGTTATCCCTCTTTGCTGATGATATGATCCTATACCTTGGAAATCAAAGAGAATCTGTCAAAAACCTGCTTGCACTGACTTTGGCAAAGTATTTGGGTACAAAATAAATGTGCAAAAGACAGTTGCATTCCAATACACCAACAACAAGCAGGCAGAGACCCAAATTAAGAGCACAATCCCCGATAGCCACAAAAACAAATGAAATACCTCAGCATCTCCCTAACCTGAGAAGTGAAAGACCTTTACAATGAGAACTACAAAACACTGCTCAAAGAAATCAAAGATGCAGAAAAGATATTTGATAAAATTCAGCACCCATTCTTGATAAAAATTCTCAAACACTTATGCATTGAAGAAACATTCCTCAAAGCAATAAGAGCCATCAATGACAAACGTGCATCCAACATCATGCTTAATTGGCAGAAGATAGAAGCATTCCCCCTAAGAAGTGAAATAAGATAAGGGTACCCACTCTCACCCTTCCTATTCGACATAGTACTGGAAGTCCTAGCCAGAACAGTCAGGCACAAAAAGAGAGCTGCATTTATATACACCAACAACAAGCAGACTGAAAACCAAATAAAAAACAATTCCATTCACAATAGCCAGAAAAAATGAAATAACTTGGTATCCACCTAACAAAAGAAGTGAAAGACCTTTATAATGAGAACTACAAACACTGCTCAAAGAAATAAAAGATGACACAAACAAATGGAAAAACATTTCATGCCCATGGATTGGAAGAATCAATATTGTCACAATGTCCATCCTTTCCAAGGCAATCTACAGATTCAATGTAATCCCCATCAAATTGCCAACATCATTTTCCACAGACCTAGAAAAGACAATACATTTTAAAAATCCAGTCCAACTTCAATAGGCAGCATGGTTGGTTTTATGTTTTTGCAATTGTGAATAGAGCTACAATAAACATGTGTGTGCAGGTATCTTTTTTTGTAGAATGATTTGAGTTCCTCTGGGTATATTTCCAATAGGGGAATTGCTGGGTCATATGGAAGGTTAATTTCTAGTTCTTTCAGAAATCACCACACTGTCTTCCAAAGAGGTTGCACTAGTTTGCATTCCCACCATCAGTGTAGAAGCATTCCTTTTTCTTCGCATCCTTGCCAGCATCTGTTGTTATTTGTTTTATTAATGATGACCATTCTTACTGGGGTTAGGTGGTATAGTGTGGTTGTGATTTGCATTTCTATGACAATTTCTGGTTCTCTGCTCCCTTCCAGTTCAATGTTGTGGATCTAGACATCTGCCTGATATAACCACCCCCTGTTGACCACTTCCTCATGGGACAGCTGGCTATAACCTACTTGACTATTCCCACTGATCCCCACAACCTACACGGATGCACTGATATGCGCAGTGACCACTTCTTAGTCACAGCATGCCTCCACGGAACTAGTGCCTGCTTGCTCTAAACCCCACCAATCAGAACTCCCTGAGAGAAACCTGGACCAGTGAATTCCTGGAGGACAGTGCTGTGTCTTATTCAAACCTGAAGCACAGTGCCTGGTGTGTTGCATTTACTCAACCAGTGTTTACTGAAGGAACAATACATTAGGCTGGGAGTCAAAACACCAGGATTTTAGTCCCAGTTCTGCCTTTGGCTAAGCGGTCTCTTCCCATCCCTGAACATTTGATTCCTCATATGAGGAATCAGAGTTTAGACAAAATGTCTAAAGATACTTACATATTTAAATATCTATGACTCTAGATTTTTTGGTGAAAAAAATTCCATTAAAAATATTTTTATCAGCTGGGCTCGGTGGCTCAGCCTGTAATCCCGCGCCTTTGGGAGGCTGAGGTGAGTGGATTGCCTGAGCCCGCGGGTTAGAGACCCGCCTGGGCAAGCGAGACCTCATCTCTACAATAAATAAAAAAAAATCAGCCGGGCGTGGTAGCACGTGCCTGTAGTTCCAGCTACTTGGAAGACTGAGGCGGAAGGATCGCCGGAGCCCAGCAGGTCGAGGCTGCGGTGGCCGGGGACGGCCACTGCACTCCAGTCTGGGTGACAGAGTGAGACTCCAACTCAAAAAAAAAAAAAAAAAAGAAAGAAAGACTTGACTTTCACCAACAGCCATAATTGACAAAATTACAGGCATACCCGCAGCCCCAAACAGTGAAAACATTACAAACCTTTGTAGGTCTTACTAGATATTAAAGGAACGTCATCCCCTCTGGCCCAGTGTCTCAGGTCATATATTACCTCATAAAAAGGGGCATGTTGGGACAGATCTGCTTTTGGAGTGCTTCTAGCCTCAGGTTCGACAGCACAGAGCATGGAGTGAAGCCTCAAGCCAGGACTGATGAGTTGTCAGCTGACTGCCTCTTTTTCCAGCAGTCACTTCTTTCAAGACAACCTGCTAAACTGACCTGTGGGACTGGACTGTGCTCGAATCCTCAGCTCATGTTCTCACTTTCTGGGATATAATCGAGTGGAAATTGGCCTCCAGAGTGGCCCTATTTTTGCTGGCGGTCTTAGGCCATGGTAATGTCCAACCTTGCCTTTGGCTTGGGCAATAGTGACCATGGGGCCCTGCCTCCTGATAGGAAAATGACAATAATAGTAATTTTTTCTAGAAGATAATGCTTTTATATACTTTATTTGGTAATAATCTTTGAGATAATGCTTTTATATACTTTTAAAAATCATAATTACAACTCTGTGTTGTGGGTTGTATTCTCCTAATTTTATAAATGAGGAGTTGAAGCCTCTGAGAGGTGAATTAACTTTGATAAGTGAAGCAGCCAAGTTTAGAACCCAGGTTGATCTGACTTCAATCCAGGGATATTTCTCCTATGCCACACTCTCTCAGGGGAAGTAAAGAACCATTTTCTTTCTCAAATGTATAAGCTAATCACTGCACTCAACCCAATCATATGAAATATTCCATTTAAATCCAACATTAGATTAGAAAACCAATCATCACAGCATGACTAGTAAATGAATAAAGCAGTAATTTCTCCCTTTTTTCCAGTGGCAACATGGTAGAATGAAAGGGCATAAAACCATTATACAAGTTAGAAATCCTGGCATCTACTGTCTGAACCTGAGTTTCCTCACTATAAAATGGAATCATTAACATCTATTGTTTTCTGTTACAGGACTGTTAGTGTATGTGAAAACACTTTGAAACATTATTATAATTTTTAAATTCTGAAGCCCTTTTATCCCAATTCTAATTCCTTTCCCAGCTTAAATGCTTTTCAAGATGTTAGAAGAGAATGTATGACTTTACATTTAACACTAAACTGATCATTTGAATGAATAGATCTGGAAAGAGATTTGGGAAAATATATGTTTTGTGATAGAGCGAGACTAACTATTGTCATGTTAAGTCATGGGAACCATCTGAGCTCCTTGGAATCCATGGTGTGTGCCCACATCTCTAAGCTGGTACAGCTGAGCAGGCTGAGTTGTCTGTCTCCAAATTGGTGCCCTGGATGGCAATTTCTGTCCTCTGGGAGAATCAGAACACCATCTGCTCCAGCCAGTTAGCTGTGTTCTGAGAAGTTTAAAAAATAATTTTTGATTTCCTCAATAAATTATGATATAAAGCAAAAATAGTGGAAGGATCTAGACAGTTTTTAAAAGAGGAAATTTTAAAATATTGGCCAGTCAACCTGACAGGTGATTAAAGAAACTCAAATTGGAAAGGTAACAGTTGGAGAACACTTGGTCAAGATATTCAAGGTCAGTGTTGGTGATTGTGAGGTAAAACCGATGCTGGTGTGAAAGTGGGCTGCTGTAGCCCTTTTGCAAAGATATTTGGCATGACTGTAGATCAAGTAATTCCAACTGCAGGATATTTTCTTATGGAAATAAAAATAATATAGGTTGTACAAATATTTATTTTTGAGGATGTTAATTGTGGCATTAAGTTGTAATTACAAAATGTTAGAAACAAACGTCCAATAGTGGGAAATGGTTAAGTAAGTTATTCAACAACTGTATGATGGAATATAATCAGCCATATAAAATCATGTTTTAGAGAATATTTTAATGGTAAGAAAAATGTTAATATAATAAGGATAGAAGTAGGATACAAACCAAACCTGCTTGTTTACACATATGATTTATAGATAGAAACATCTATATCTCAAGCTAATGGTTGTCTTTGAGCAGGGGAATTATTTTCCTTTATACTTCCTATATTTTCCCAAATTTCTGCAATGGATGTAGTTTATAGTCAGAAAAATATTATTTTTAAAAAAATTCAAAGGAAAGGAATGGTCATTAAATTCAAATCTTTTCAAATGTAAAATAAAATTTTAAGCTAGTGCTACAAACAAAAATTATAGTATCATTTCAATAAGTGAATGAATAATTTGGGCAGATTGCCAAGAAGTTACTGATTTAACAGAAGAATAGCAAAACACTGTGGGTGATATTCACATTTTTCTGGTAGCTATAAAGAAACCACTAATTTTCTAGGCTGGTCGGTAATGAGTTGGAGATTTCTAAAGTGTTTAATTTGTACCACCTGTTTTTACACAGTGCTTGTATTTTACAAGTGAGGAAAGCTGAGCGTTTCTGAGTAGAAAGAGCAGTTTGTTTCTGAATATCAGTTGAAGTTCTGTTGCTTCTAGAAAAGATTTAATAATTCTTGGGAATGAGCACCAGATTGATTTACTTTGAGACTGCATTTTCTTGATCAGCTGTCTGACTGAAATGGGACTGTTCAGATGGATGGTTTGACTTTTACTTATATTTAAATATTTATGTTCAAGCTGATGTCAAATAATATATGAGATCTTGAAAGTGCTTATGAGACATTGAACTTTGCATTTTATTTTACAGTGTAGCTCTTGCAATATATTATCACATCAAAAACAGGTAGGTGGATGATTAATTTTGTGCTAAAAACATCACACATTATCTTTTATTATGTTTTTCCTAATTTTTTCCCTGTTGTGTTCTAGTTGCCTTAGTCTTTGAATTACATATTCTTAATTCATATTTCCATAGAATTTCTAAAGGTAGTATAATTTACCAAAATGTACTGGGTAAGTACTGAACTGCTTTTGAATCAGAGGAAACCAAATGAGTATTTGTCACTGAAACTAGAAAAACAGAACAAACCTTGATAATGTTCAGCTTCCTCATCATCATTTATTTTCTGCATAATTTTAAACATTCTATCTTTTACAAAATGTTATTTTAAAAGTTTACTGTGTGTAATTTAACATGAAAAAATGTTTAATTTATAATTTGAATTCGGTAAAGGAAATTTTGGTGTAAATGTAAACATAAACTGTTAAATGTAGTAGAAGCCATGTTTCTAATAAAAGTGTATCTAGCAGTAAAGTAAGTTAAAATCAGGGAATAAAAAAAAATCTACCTCAAGCATTTTATTTTGACATAGAACATGTAAGAATACGTTCATTTGCCAACTGGTTTTATGTAGTATTAAAACATTTTCTTCAAGCATGGGACATTGGAGAATCAAAGTGTCTTTCTTTGATAAGCCTCACCTAAAATTCATCCTTTCCAAATTGTTAGGGGTTTTTTTTCCCTCCCTTTTTTTTTAAACAGTGAGGAAACTTAAGGACATTTGTGAAACACATGAGTATAAAATCTTTCAGATTTTGACTTTATCTTAGTCTACAGCACATTTATTTTTACTGATTTCCTTTAGTGGGTCTCTTCAAAGCATTCATCTTACTAAGAACAAAGCCATTCTCGTGGTGGTTATACTTCATGGATTAATGTGTTATTTGTGTATTATATGAGAATAATAAGCACACTGGTGTGAACTAGTCTGGGAGCATGCAGAGCCCCCCACATTGTAAACATGGATCTCAGCCAGTGGGTGCCCCACCACCTCAGTATGTTTACAAAGGGGAGAGAGTGGTGGTAGGTGGTACAGGAGGTTGGATGACAGTGCTCTACTGACAGCATTATGGGAAAACACACACATCAGGAGGCAAACATCTGGAAAGGTATTTTCTGCAGTGACCTATTTCCATATTATAGTTGGGATTTTTACTTCTTTATGGGACTTGAACATTTTAGATTTAAGAACTTATGAACCACATACCTTTGGAACTCTGTAAGTCTTGGACCAGAATAACATACCAGTGAAAACACAGATTTTGTCTTGTTGCTTATTTCCATGAAACTAGTTCAGACTTTTAAAACATTTAAACCTTAAGTAACAATGTAATGCCATTAATGCAACTCTAGATGTACTTTCAAGCCAGTTTTGCTTTGACATCTCAAGAAATTTCTCAATTTTGCGATGAGGATCCTACTGTGTTACCCAGGCTAGTCTCGAACTCCTGGGCACAGGCCATCCTCTCACCTCAGCCTCCTGAGTAGCTGGATGGATCCTGAGTAGCTGAGGTTAATTTAGCCATAGCTGTAACAAGAGTCAACTTTATTACATGCTTACTCTGACTCCTCTGGTCAGTTCTTTACATGCATTGTCTCAGTTAGTTTTAATAATAGCTCCTTGAGGTGATACCGAAATTGTCTCTATTTTACAGATGAAGAATAATTGAGGCACAGAGATTAAATAATTTGCCTTAGATTATACCTCTAGTAAATTGGGAATTGCACACAAACCATCTACTGCACAGACCATTAATCATGTTGCTTTCCTAGATTAATAGTGATAAATTAGGCCAACAGTAGGTGAGTGGAAGTGAAGAAAGTCCAAGTGGAAAGTCAAGCCTTGTAAACAGGCATGGCTCATCTACAGATTGTAGCATAGGGTCTTAGGGAAGAGGAGGCCTGGCCCTGCCCACACCTTCTTGAGGAGTCACACTGGGCAGGCCTTTGGAGCTGGTTATCAGTCCATTAGCTTGATGGAGGAGGTGCTGCTCAGCTGGGAAACACAGCTTTTAATGGAAGTAAGAAGTCCACTTGTCAGAGGATTCTCCAGAATTCTTTTTCCAGAGTCATCTTAGCTCATGTTCTTAATCCTCATGTATACTCTGTTCTTATTTTTAAAATTCCTTCTGGTGAATGTTTCTCTAGAGTGCTGGATGGCATTTCAGGGGCTCTCATTCATCAGGGGAATTGAACAGTGCTCAACTGCCCAAGGAAATGGGGTGCTGGGCCAGGCTGTGTCTCCCAAGCAGCATTGTGAATGCCTTACAGAGGCTATAAGATGAGAGGATTGGCCGGTTCTTCATAGCCGGGGTCATTATCGAAGGAGCTGTATTGATGCTTTTGGACTCCGCTGTCAGGTCGAGTCTTTTTTTCACTTGGGTTTAACTGTGTCTTTGCTGCTAGTGTTAATGCAGACGAGAGTAAGTGAGTATGGGTATGGGTGCCTGGAGCTTTGTACCCCACGTCTTTACAATAAACAAATAAATAAATAAAATATATATTCAAGGGGAAAAAAGGCAACTTGTATTGTACAAGTGTAGGAATGAAAATTGAACTGTTGTGTAAATCTCTCATTGTTACACAGATGGTAAGTTTGTAAAACATAAATTGTAGTGTTTGCCTTGATGAGAGTGTGTTGGGATACGTTTGTAACCTTCTGATGTTCTTGAGCCTATCTGACATTGAAAGCAGAGTATGGAAATTATATGCTCTTACCCAAAGGCAGTGCCTTTAAAATTTGGTTTTTAAAGAAAAATTTTTAGGCAAAACTCAAATCACATAAAACATAAAAATAGAACTGTCACTGGTATGGTATGGATGGTCCCTGCAGAGACCACAGCCCGAGGCCCTGTGTTCACAGGGAATGCCACCACTTTCAATGGCTTTGTGCATGTGCCAGCTTGGTAACAACTAGCCATTCTTTTATAGGTTTATAGCTTATTGAGTTAAGCCTTTCTGCCTGTCACTTCTTGTTTTTTCAGTATAAAATTGTGAAACTTAATGAAGTAGTCAAGTTACATGTTGTGAACATTTCAGAATGATCTCCAGGACACACTGAAAGTTTGTTCTTATTCCTGGATATCTTTTTTCTCCATATGGCAGTGTTTTAAACAGATCTGTCAACCTTTGCTCAGAAATAAGATGTTAAAAGAAATGTAAGTCATTTGCTTAGATTTGGTTTTTTTGAAAACTCAGAAGATGAATTATCTAGATTTTTACTTAATTCAACTAAATGCAGTTTTTAACCCTTATTTCCATGGACTATTCAAACAAAAATGATTATTATACCCAAGAAAAACAAATCATTATTCTTGAATAGCCAACAGTGCATCTTACATTTAGCACCAATTTGTGTATTTTGAAATAAACTTGAGAAAAAATATATTTTGTTTATTCAAATGGCATTTATTCTAGAAAGTAGACTCCATTTTCTGTTATTTTCTTTTCTAGGGACCCAGATGGAAGGATGCTCTTAGATATTTTTGATGAAAACCTTCACCCTCTTTCGGTAATCTTCTCCTCTTTGTGTTTCATGAGATTGCTCAATTATTTCTCCTTTACTTCCATTGAGTTACCAATCATCTGAAAATATTTCCATTCCCAGAAATCCGAAGTGCCACCAGATTATGACAAACACAACCCAGAGCAGAAGCAGATTTACCGGTTTGTTCGGACACTGTTCAGTGCTGCTCAGTTGACGGCTGAATGTGCCATTGTCACCCTGGTGAGTGCTATCAGGATGGCACACCCCCCTATCCCCACCCCACCCCACCCCCTGGGCGGTCCTGGGCCTGTTCCTGTAGTTCAGTGGAGGGGTTTGTTAGCAGGGTATCCTTAGTAGGTGACATTGTAGACACTCTGGCGTAAGCTTCGATGTGGTCTTTTTTCTGGGCAAATAGAGTGTGGATATCCCCAAAGAAGGCATGATATCTGTTCCACAGTCCCCACCTAAAGTCATTTGTGAAATTTCATTCAGAAATGAATAATAAATGCTGAAATATTAAAGGTATGTAAGTAAAACAGTGGGGCCACAGGAGAGCAAGAAGGGCTAAGGTTACTTCTTGTTTACATCCAGGTTTCCTGCTGCTAATTCCTCACAAAGACTGTAATGGCATTCATAAGACATGATGGGTACATTCATCCTGTGGAAATTCCCATCTAGGAAGGAGTGTGCATATTGCTAGCTTCTGTTTTGTGATTTTTATGTAAATATGTCTGTAAGATATTCAGATACAACATGGAGGTAGTCTGTATTTTAAGACTTGAGAAAAAAGAATCTATTCTTGCTTAGATTTGTTAAACTTTATGACTATTTAAGTCAATCTAATTTGGGAAATAGACTTAACAGTGGCACCCTTTGTCACTGACCTTTTTACTTTGTGTAACTCAGATAGAAAGTTAACTTGGCCTGTGCACAAGCTGTCCTGGAAATCAGAATACCATCCCTGTGTTTCCGGGGGAGGTGATTGTATAGTAGAACCTTCGTAGGCAACCTGAAGACTCTGTGTCTCGGCCATGCCAAGGCTCTTAGGCTGATTGACAGAAGACTGCTGCTTTGGTTGCTCCTGGATTCACCTGTTCATTCATGTATTCAGTCCTTCTCGTTCAACTCACAGCCTACAGGATAAAACAGACACTCAAGTCATCATTAGGTGATTTGGAATGACAATTGGTTCTCACGTCAGAAGGAAGAAATGTATCTGTTGCCCAGTTTTGTCCTCAAAAGGATTCCGAGTTCTTACAAAAACACACAACAGGGCTGCAAGGTTGAGATTTCTATGTGGGGAAATTATGTTGAAGGGAAAAAAGAGAGTAAGAAAACCAGGAGAAACCAAAGATGAGATTAGTACTGAAATTCATACCCTGGGGAGAGATTTATTTTGAAGCTGCTGTAGATGGAAGATGGTAGGAATTTTTTTCACCTTTAATTCCCAAGAAAAATATACCTGGCTATGACCAGATAGAGCCTTCTAGTTTAGGCTTATTGTTCAGAGTGAAGGAGAGGGTTCATATCTGTGGAGGACAGGGCCAGCATTTACAGACCTTGGGAAAACGTCTCCATGCATCTCCCGTTGTCCTCTGATGTCACTAACCAAAGATGACCAGGAGGATGGACTGATTCATGTATTGGAGTATTGTGAGTAGCACTTTTTTTTGTGAATAATTATAATGATTTAAGTCTTCATTGGTCCTATCAGATAAACTGGTGGATTAGCAGGATAGCAGCTTGTATCAGGGTTTTGTTGGGTGCAGCCTGGAGCGGAGCTGCGTTAGGCCTTCGTGGTGGGTGCAACTCCTGCAGACCCATCCTCTGCTTGCTGTGCTGCCTTGGCATAGAGCCAGCTGCACGTCTGTGGGCAGAGACCCTGGTAGCATTATTCTTCCCTTCTTATGTGCCCCTGGGGTTAGAAGCAGTCATTCAAGACAGGTCTGATCTAGCATTGACAGAGATGCATTAATTCCGGCCTTTCTTCTGAGCATTTGCTTGGCATCTTGGCATGCCATTCAGGAGGAGGTGGAGAAGGACAGCAGTTAGCTCTGGCCCTGCTACCCACGTGGAACAAGACTGCAGCCTGCTTTGGTGAGAGAGCCTGCAGGCCCTTCAGATACCCAGAACCTAGTTAACCCACCGCATGTGTTTCACAGCTTAATGGACTTGATTTGAGAAGATTAACAATAACTTACTATTACTGAGTGTATATTTTTCAGCCTTGTAGAATATGCTAGGAGCTCTCCTGTTGATACGGACATACGAGGACATTAAAAAGAGGGTGAGGCAATTGAATGGCACCTTGCTGAGTTATGTTACATTTTCACATAAGGGCACGTAGTATTGGTCCTTGCAACAGCTGTAAGAGGCCAGAATCATTGTGGTGGGGTGGACGGAATGGGTCTTAGTATCCAGCAGCCTCTCCCTGCAGTTCCTCTTTCTCTCAGGAGTTACCAAACTGGGTGATGCTTAGAACCTTGAGCAGACACCCACGTTAGTCCCATGTGGTACTTGGACGACAAAAGAAAGCTTACTGCGGATCTGAGCAGGAATCTTTTGTTGTAAGGATGAGAAACACACAGAGGCCAAGGTAGCAGGAGAATTATTGGAAGGTCCAGGAGGGTCCCCCAATCCCTTGTCACCTAGGCCTGGAAGGATATCACATCATATCATGAGACCCGTGACAGGTTCCTCCCTACCTGGGCTCTCCTCTCACCTCTGCACCTCCCTGTGGGACTGGCTGGCTTCCTTGCCTCAGGTGGAATTCCTTGCTTCGGAAGTAGCCATCCCACCTTGACTCCACATCACTTTTCCATTTGTGGCCCCACTGGCTAACAGTCTCTTGTGTAGTTGAGATGTTGGAGAGGGGGTGCATTTTGATAGACCCAGTTCCTTTGGGTCAGATGTTCTGTTGTAGAACAATCCGTCATGACCCCAAGATGATGGGAACTTGGTCCTGAGTCATTATTTGTCTCACTTTGCTTTCTTCTTCTGTTCAGAACCTGCAGTGGTTCTCTGTCTTCCTCAGAGGAAAACACAAAGCTCATAAGTGACCAGCAGGGCCCAGCAGGATTAGGCCTTTTCTTCATCTCAGCTGTGCTGCCCCCACTTTCTCCACTGTCTCTGCTGTAGCCACTCTGGCACCTGCCATTCCCTGAATAGTCAAGACACCCACCTGCCCTAGACTTCTGCCCTGACCCCTCTGCCAGGAATCCTGTGTCAGGTGTGCATGTGTCCTGCCTGTCTTCCTGTTTTTGCACATCGAGGCTGTTGCCCGACTGCCGTATTTTAAGTTGCAACTGTCTCCCCACCACATCCCTGCTCATCATTCCTTGCTTTGCTTCGCTCCACAGTACTTACCATCTGTCAGCATTCTTAGGTGTTAGTCAGTTATTTTATTGTTTTGTCTATGAGCTCTGTGAATTAGGGTTTTTTGTCTTTTTGTCCATTGGTTCACTGCAATATGACCAGCATCTGGAACACAGCCTGACATATCAGAAATGCTCAATAAACATGTATTAAATGTGTTTACATGATCATAGTAATAACTACCTACTGGCTGAAGTAAATAAAAGCCGTTGATGACATACCTCTCATTGTGCCTGAAACTGTTTATGCCTGTAACTGTTATCTTCCCCTTCCGTGGTAATTTTATAACATTAGGCCTACATTCTACCATTTCATTGCTTAAGTTATTAAGGTGAGTCTTCTGAAAGGAGTGGTGGAATCTTCAACTTTTGGGACATCTCTCAGCTGAATCCCTGATTATTGAATGTTCTATGCAAGGTTGGCTCTGTTTTGCAGAGAAGATAGAGAGGTGGCAGAGTGAGCACTTACCAGACAAGAAAGAGTGTAATCCTTTTTTATTCCTTATTTTCTTATCACTTTATTGAGATATATATTCACATGCTATAAAATTAACCCATTTAAAGGGAGCACCTCAGGGAGTTTTAGTATATTGTGCAGTCATACTGCAGCCTAATTTCAGGATATTTCCATCACTCCATAAAGAAAGACCCTCACCCTTTGGCACTCACTCCTTGTTTCCAACCCTCACTGAAGCCCAAGTAACCACCTAATTTTGTCTCTGTGGATTTGCCTATTCTGGACATTTCATGTAAATAGGATCATATGTAATTGCTTATGACTGGCTTCTTTGACCTAGCTTACTAAGGTTCATCAATGTTTTAACATGTATAGTATTTTGTTCCTTATTGCCAAATAATATTTCATCATATAGATATACCAGTTAGCCCTTCATATCCATGGATTCAACCAACCGAGGATTGTATATATAGGTAGGCCTATAATGGTTGCATCTGTAGCAAATACATACAGACTTTTTCTTTTTGTCATTATACCCTGAACTGTATAACAGCTATTTACATAGCATTTACAGTTTATTAGTAATCTAGCCCTTTGCACTCAGAAACATCTCACGGATCACCTACCAGCAACTTGACCACACTTTTTAAAGAATGGATCACTTCATGTTAAACAGTATAGCATTGGCACCAATTATTTTATTGTAATGATATTTGGCTTATAATGGAATTTTGGACATTGAGGAACTTATTTATGACAAAAAACCAAAATTTTATGTTGTATGCTTTTCTAATATGTGGTAATATGTGAAAGTCACTAACGTGCATTGCAGTTTCATTCATCTATGTTGTGCAATAGTCATTTGTTTGACATCTTCCACCTGATCTTTTTCTGTTCAAGCAGACAACGCAGTCTCATTTTATTTCTCCCACATTAATAATATGTAATATATTGTCTAGTCTGTGCACCACTGTGGAAGCACTTCACACGTTCTCTATATAACGCTAGTGGATTTTTAAAAATGTGTATCTCAGTATGTATTCCATCTCTTTATTTGATTTTTCATGCAATCTGAATGGAAAACTTCAAGGAAACATACATTTTTGAAAAATTTTCCCTGGCATAAGTTTGTCCTGTGTAATCACCAGCAATCTCTTTATGTCTCCTGAGAGGGGACTTCTGAGTGGTTTGCTAGATTTACGATGTCCCCTCAGAGGGCACATCTGAGTGCAAAGGGTTAGAGATGACTGGAAGTCTATGAGAAGAACTGTGTAGGTTATATGCAAGTTACCATGCCATTTTATATCAAGGATTTGGCATCTGGATTTTGATATTGGCAGGGGATTCTGGAACCAATCCCCCATAAATGCTGAGACATGACCATACTACATTTTGTTTATTCATTCATTAGTTGATGGACATTTGTTTCTACTTTTTAGCTATTGTGAATAATGGTGTGAACATTTGTGTATAAGTTTTTGTGTGGGTTTCTGTTTTAATTTCTTTCGGTATATATTTAGGAATGGAATTTCTGGGTCATATAGAAATTCTGGGTTTAACTTCTTGAGGAACAGACTGACTATTTTCTAAAGTGGGTGCACCATTTTATATTCCCCTTGGCAATATTATGAGATTTTCAGTTTCCCACAACATATCCTCATCAACACTTGCTACTTTCTAGCTATTTTATTTTAGCCGTTCTAGTGGGTATGAGGTGTTATCTCATTGTAGTTTTAATTTACAATGATGTTGAGCATCTTTTCATGTGTTTATTGATCATTTGTGTATTTTCTTTGGAGAAATGCCTATTCATATTTTTTGCCCATTTTTAAATTGGATTTTTTGTCTTTTTTGTTAAATTGTAAGGGTTTTTTAATGTTTGGGAGAGATGTGATTCCCACATACTTTCTCCTCTGTGTTGTCATTTCTGTTTCATAATGGTATCATTTACACCATAGGTTTTCATTTTTATGAAGCCTAATTTATTTTTTCTTTTGTCACTTGTGCTTTTGGCAGTTTATCTAAGAATCTTTTGTATAAATCATGGTCATTATGATGTACCCCTATATTTTCCTTTAGGAGTTTTATAATTTTAGCTCCTGCATTTAGGTCTGTCATCCATTTTGAGCTAATTTTTGTAAGGTAGGATTCTACTTTCATTTTTTGCATTGGGCTATCCAGTTGTCCCAGGGCCGTATGTTGAAGAGACTAGTCTTTCCCACATTGAACTGTCTTTTCATTCTTGTCAAAAACCACTTGGCCACCAATGTGAGGGTTTGCTTCTGGATTCTCATTTTTATTCCATTGATCAGTCTGTATACCCTTGTATCAGTACCATACTTGTCTTGATTCACATAGATTTGTAGTTGAAATCAGAAAGTAGGAGGCTTCCTACTTTGTTCTTCTCTTTCAATGTTGTTTTAGCTATTGTGTGATCCTTGAATTTCCATATGAATTTTAGGACTAGCTTGTCAATTTCTGCCCCACCCCTCAAAAAAATGTGCTGGGATTTTGTTAGGAATTGTCTTGTATATGTAAATCTGTTTGGGGAGTATTGTAGTCTTAATCGTTGAATCTTCCATTCCATAGATATGAGGTGTCTTTCCACTTATTTAGATTTTCTTTAATTCTTTTGACAATGTTATGTAATTTTCAGTATACTAGTCTTGCATGTCTCTTGTTAAATTTATAACTAGGTTATATTTCTTTTTCATGCTGATGTAAATGGGATTTACTTAATTTTCTTGTTTTCTTAATTTATTTTTGATGGTTTATTGCTAGTGTATTAGAATAGATTGATCCTCTGTCTTGCCATATTGCTGAACTCATTTATTAGTTCAAATAGATTTTTAGTAAATTCTTCAAGATTTTATATGTGTAATATTATGTCATCTGCAAGTAGAGGTATTGTTTCTTTTCCAAATGGATGCCTTTTATTTCTTTTTCTCACCTGGTTTGTACCTCCAGTACAGTGTTGAATAGTAATGGTGGAAGTATATGTCCTTGTCTTGTTACTGATCTTAAGGATAAGCTTTCAGTCTTTCTCCATTAATTATAATGTTTGCTGTTGGTTTTTCAAAGACACCCTTTATAAGATTGAGGAAGTTCCCTTCTATTCTAGTTTGTGTAGTGTTTTTATTTTGAAAGGATATTAGATTCTGTCAAATGCTTTTTCTGCCTCTGTTGAGATTGATCATGTGATTTTTGTCTTTTATTCTGTAATATGTTAAACCAGTCTTTCATTCCTGGAATAAATCCTTGTTGGTTGTGGTGTGTAATTCTTTTTATATGTTGCCAGACTTAGTTTGCTAGTATTTTGTTGAAGATGTTTGCCAGCTATATTTGTAAGGAACTTGGTCTGTGGTTTTCTTGTGATAGCTTTGGTTTTGGTATTGGGTTAATGCTGGCCTCATAGAATGTACTGGGAAATATTCCTTCGACTGCTATTTTTTTTTTTTTAATTATAGAGATGTAGGGTACATATAAGGGTTGACTATACAAGTAAGCTGCTACATGTAGGTGAAGTTTGGGCCTCCCAACTGGCCCTCACTTCCCCTGGTTTAGGACCAGGTACACTTTGTGTTGTTATGTGTCCCCCCTCCTCTTTTTTTTTTTTAAGAGTTGGTATTTTTGTTTACATGTTTGGTAGAATTTGTCACTGAAGCCATCTTGGCCAGAGTTTTTCTTTGTTGGAGGTTTTGACATTGCCAATTTAATAATCCCTTTGCTTGGTTGTTATACATCTATTCAGGTTATCCCTTCTTGACTCAGTTTTGATAGTTTGTATTTTTCTAGGAAATTGTTTTATCTATGTTATCTAATTTGTTTACATACAGTAGTTCATAGTATTCCCTAATGATTATTTTTATTTCTGTAAAATCTATAGTATCTTCTCTTCTGTTTCTGATTTTACGAATTTGAGCTATCTCTTTCTTAGTTGGTCTAGTTGAAGGCTTGTCAGTTTTGTTGATTTTTCCCAAAGAACCAACTGTCGGTTTTATTGATTTGTCTCTCGTTTTTCTGTACTATATTTCATTCCTTTCCTCTTTAGTCTTTATTGCTTACTTACTCCTACTTGCTTTGTTTCAGTTTGCTCTTCTTCTAGTTGCTAAGATGGAAGCTTAAGTAATACTGATTAGAGTTCTTCTTTTTTATTTTTTATTTTTTATTTTTTTGAGTTGGAGTCTTACTCCGTCGCCCAGACTGGAGTGCAGTGGCCGCCCCGGCCACCACAGCCTCGACTTGCTGGGCTCTGGCGATCCTTCCGCCTCAACCTTCCGAGTAGCTGGAACTACAAGCGCGTGCTACCACGCCTGGCTAATTTTTGATTTGTTGTAGAGATGAGGTCTCACCAAGTTGCCTAGGCGGGTCTCGAACCCGCAGGCTCAGGCATCCACTCACCTCAGCCTCCCAAAGCGCGGGATTACAGGCTGAGCCACCGAGCCCGGCTGACTTCTGATTCTTGAGCCCCTTAAATCCAAACTGCTTCCTAATGATGATCATAGTTGCCATTTCTGGGGTGCTTATTTTGTATGTTCTATGATAGATGCTCTGTATAAATGATTTAATCTCTGCAACA